>PVJA010040741.1:0-18320 GCA_004027025.1 Myocastor coypus | reverse complement strand
CAAAAAGAAAAAAAAAAAAAAAAAAAAAAAACAAAAAAAAAAAAAAAAAAAAAAAAAAAAAAAAAAAAAAAAAAAAAAAAAAAAAAAAAAGTTCTGAAACAAGAAAAAAAAAAGTAAAATAAAAAATAAAAAATTCTTAAAAAAAAAAATAAATAAACTTAAAAAGAATGCAACCAAAATACTTTCCAGGTATAATCTTTGTAAAGAAAGTAAAGTCTTTGACTATTAAATGCAGGTTTAACCCCATTTTTACAGCCATAAAAATTAACAGATAAACTTAACAGGTATAAAAGTAGACACCAAAGTGTGCAGGTCAAGTGTGATTCAGGTCCAGCAGGCTGACTCCCTTTCTGTAATGACCATAGAACAAAAAAAAAGCCACTTCACTCAAATGTCAGAAAACAGTGCTAGGAGCCTCCTCTTGCTAATCAACAATAGCCAGGCAAGATGTCCAATTCTGTAATTCTCACACTGTGAGAGGCTGGGGTAGGAGGAACACAAGTTCAAGCCCAGCCTGAGCAACACAGCAATTTGTGAAAGTCAAAGAGTTGAGGGATACAACTCAGTGTGACAGCACTGGGCTCAATCCCCAATAGACAACCCCCCAGGAAAAGGATGCTTGCTTACATGAGCCATGAACCAATACCTACTCGTCTATAACCCCCACAGTCATCTCCTTAGCTCTGCTACTGACTAGATAGGTCTTGCTCATTCTCAGGGCTTCTCCTAGCACCCCTTTATACCTCCTATCCTTTCTCCTACCTCAGGTCTTAACCACTCTTCCTCAGGGAACATGCCCTGGCTCCTCCAAAATCAAGTTAGGGTCCCTAGGTTATCTGCATAGCTCCTTGTACTTTACTTGGAAAAGCCCAACCACTTGTTGAAAACAAGATAACTAACACAAATTCTGAGGATACACAAAAAAGCATTCATTCATTGAATAAATCTGAATTAATAAAATTTTATATAGAAACAGTTTTACAAAGAAACAAGCTTCCAAAAATTAAGGTAATTTGCATGAGAAGATACAGCCTGGAAGTGGCATGTCTTTGACTCTAACTCCTAGAGACTTATCTCATACACTTGCAAACTATATGTAAATGTGTTAAGTATGGTTTCTTTGAATTATTATTTTTGTATTAGCTGCCACTGTAAAAATGGGAAACACCTTTTTAAAGGGACAAATGAGTATAATGAAATCACATCTGAAATTGGAATGTGCTTTCCAAAAATCACAATGAAGGGACAACAACCTTCTAGTAACCAGTAATCTGAACAGCAATTACAAACCAAGAATGGTTTCAAGTGAAATTGCAAACATGAACCAAAAAAACGTAATCACCTGTCTCTACCTGAAGTAGTAATTCTCAAAATCTTTGTATTCTTTTGTCAGCTTCACACTGCCTGAACCTTCCTCACAGCTTTTAAACAAAGTACTTCTGTTTGTTCTCAATTTGAACCTACTGGCCTTTTCTTCACCCATTCTTTACCGAGTTACAATCGTAACAGTAATTTGACACAGAGGGCAAAGGCAGAACAACCACAAATTCTGGTTAGCACTGAAAACAGACTGGATCTGCAGTGGATGGTAGCTATCTTGGTTCCCAATAATGGTTAATTTGACATTTCTCTTCACTAGCTGGTTTAACCAAGTCAGCCGTCCTCTGTAGGGAGCTATTTGCATCACGAAACATAGTTACAGCTGGTAATGAACTATCCTTACCCTCAGAAACAGGTACAACAGGGTTTGACCATCTCGCTAAAAAACAGTGAGTAGGCTTGACACTGAGGCTCAGGGCCCAAATTCTTAATGTTTGGAAAATGATAGTTCTTTGAATGCCTTTGTGACAACTCATTAATTCCTTAAATACATAATCAGCAAAGGAATTTCTGTTAACTCATAATGCCTATACTTGAAATAGGCTCTTTTTCCTTTAAAAGTTAACTTATACTTTTATTAGTACTTTTTTCCCCTCTTTTGGCTCTAGTCCTGGTCCTAACATTCATCTTAAATAATGAACTACAGCATGTTTACAATTTTTATTACAAAAGAATGGCAAACTCGAAAATACTTTTTAGGGTCAGAAAGAGAAATAAAAGCAAATTAACTTACGCAGTTGATGATGCCTAAGTTATTCTTTTATTAGGATGGCATCAAGAAAGTAAAAGAGCACTCTGCTGATTTCCCCCCGACAAAACACTCCCAAGATTCAACATGTATAGGAGAGAGTTGGCCAGGGTGATCACGAAAGTTCTGTGCAACTTTTCTGACCCATGAAATACCCAAAATACCCAAAATGGCATTATTTTATTTAAAAAATTCATACAGAATTGAAATCACTATCTTCCACCAAGTAAAACATTCAAGACAACGTCCCCAATGTTTTTCCATTCATGTCTCGTATCCAAAGCCTGGGTATTTGCCCAATTCACGGAGCCTTTCCAGACGCGCTAAAGCCTTTCATCTGAAAGGCATCGCGAAATAAAGGGAGGGGAGCGGGGAAGGGGTAGCTCGACCTCCAAATTACAGAAACCTCTACCCATCGAGTCACAGACTTCGCACGTTTTTTAGCATTAAAACACCTGCGAGTAACCAGTTCTTACGCGTTAGAAATGCCGCACTACCTCACAGCTGGGAGCCTCAAACTATTTTGCAAACTTTGCAAAGGCGCACACGTTTCCAGGCTTTGCAAATCCCTCGCTCAGCTTATCCTACCCGTCCCTGGTCGAAACAAAGTTCCACCGCATGAAAGCAATAATTTAAAACGAACCAAGTTTTCCCTGGTCCTGCCCACTTGGACTCTGGAGCACGCAACTGAAACTTGCTAGGGAGACGTCTCCCCAAGACCGAAACTCGCGCCGGGGGAGACGGCGGCGGGTCCCGCCTCCCGGGCTGCGCGGACCCGGCCCCCTCCCGACCCCCTCCCCGGAGGACCGCCCGCGCGCCCCTCCCCAGCCTGCCAATCACGCCGGACCCCACCGGCCCGCGCGCGCCCCCGAGCCGCCCCTCCCGGGCCGAGCCGGGGGCCTGGCCGCGTCCCCTCCTCCCGGGTCCGGGAATGGCGGAGTCCGGCTCCGGGGGGCCAACTCCGAGTCCCGGCTCGCGGAGCGCACCCCCGGAGCCCGCGGCGCCTGAGAGGGAAGGAAGTTATACCTCAAGACGGTCCCGGCGGCGGAGGCTGCGGGCGGCGGGCAGGGCGGGCAGTCCCAGGCGGCCGAGCAGGTCCGGCGCGGCGGCGGCTACTGCAGTGCCCTCCGCCCCATTGTTTCCCTTCCAAGAGGATCCCGGCGCAGCCGAGCCCGGGAACCAGGAAGTTCCCCGGCGCGACACCTCCTGCCGCCGCTATGGAAACGGCCCCCGCCTCCCAGGGCGGCTCGCCGGGACCCCGCCTCCTCGCCGCGGGCCCCGCCCGCCTCACCGGCCGCCGCCAACCGTCGCTGATGCGGCCGCGGCCGCCGCCATCTTGGCGCGGCGCGGGCTGCCCATTCCCGGCGGCACGTGCGCGCCGCGCGCTCCTGCTGCCCGCGGGGCCGCGCAGCCATGGCTGCAGGTGGAAGCCCCGGCGGGGCGCGGCGGGAGGCGGCGGGGGTGGGGAACTGGAGCCGGGCTTCGAGGAGCTGCTGGGAAACGCCAAAGTTCGTGTGACCCACTGGCTCCCCGAGAGGCCGACAGAGACCTGGGGGACAGGTCACCGGACTGGGAGCCCCACGCAACCCGCAGAGCCGCACTGGCCTGTTGTCCCTACAGGTCCAGCTGCTGGTGAAGCGCAGACCTTGGACCTAATGTACTCTTTTTACCTCTGTTTCTGTATCTGTGAAGTGGGATGGTCACAGTACTCGCTTCACGGGGTTGTTACTCGGAACAAGGGACCATTATAAGTGCAAAATAATCATCTGTCAACAGAATGGCACTGCTTTTCACTGAGTCCCATTTCTGTCATTCGGAAACTTATGTCAAGAGTTCAAATCAGCCCCGCTGTAATTAGGCTACTGCGTACAATCCTATTGCTGCTCGTAACTTATCAGTTGTTCATCTTTGTCCCATCTTTCTCTAGGTCAGCTTTCCTTTTTTATATCGTGGAAATTGTCAAGAGTTTTAACCTCCAGTCTTCCATTAAGGGCTGCCATAAAAAGATGAATGATGTAAACTTTCCAATACTGATCAGCTGAAAGTTAAGTGGCTTGTTCAGTTGATACTATTAAAATTAGGGTGTGCAAGTAACTATGATCTCTTTATGCTTGCTTCAGGAAAATAAAATCATTAAAATTTTCCCAGTGTTAAAACTGACACTAAGATACTTACCTGGCAGGGGAGATACCATAATCACGAAGGTGGTTTTCTCAGGGCGAGGCTTATCCATTGCATTCCGGATGGGTTGACCTCTGCGATTTCCCCAAATGTGGGAGACTTGACTGCATAATTTGTGGTAGTGGGGACTGCGTTCATGCTTTCCCCTGTAAAAAAAAAAAAAAAAAAAAAAAACTGACACTAAGAATCTGGATGTTCTGCACAGGAAGGAGTCTCTTCCCTAGCTCACAGACTTTCAAAACTGCACATGATCAGGTCTTAAAAATAGAAGGCAGAGATCGAACCCAGGGCCTTGAGCATGCTGTGCACTCAGGCACATTTCTCTACTGAGCTACACCCTCCACCTTACACTTTATAGGAAAATTCAACTTTACTCTTCCCTAAAGATCTTCATTGAAACCAAATTTGTAAAGACTTGTTTTATACCAGCTTGATTTTTAAAATTACACAAGGGTGATACATGAATTAATGGAATTAACTCAGGCTAGAAATTAGATAAATCATTTCTTTTTTTTTTTTTTTTTTTTTTGTCTTTTGGAGACAGGGTCTCGCTATGCAGTTGAGGCTGGCCTTGAGCTCACTTTTGTAGCCCAGGCTGGTCTCGAACTCGCATCGATCCTCCTGCCTCAGCCTCCCAAGTGCTGGGATTACAGGCGTGCGCCACCACGCCCGGCTAGATAAATCATTTCAACATCCGATATTTCTCCAAAAGTTACAGAACTCACAGATTAGCAGTTGCCCAGATTGACATATTCTTAATTTTTGCCTGGCAAAACCCTCTACTTACACAGCTTTATGGTCCACACTGGACCCAGTAGACTGCTTTATATACTGAAATAAACATTTACTGAATTAAACTGCTACCAGGTGAGATTCCATCACTTGAGGACACCTTGGGAATCACAGAGATGCTTGTGAGATGTTACTGAAGGACATAACTGTCAACAAGAACCCCAAGTCACACGTTAATGTGTTACTGGATTTGGGATGACAACACTGGCCACACGCTTATTTGAAAAACTAAAATAGAAATTTCAGATATTTTTCCAAAAGTTAACACCAATAATTCTAAAACTGTTATTTGGCACTTAATTATGACCATCACTGGTTCAATTTTATCCGAGTACTGTAACTGTGTTCTTTAAAGTTCACAAATCTTCCCCACCCGTCAAGAATGTCAACAGCCAGTCACCTCAATATAAAATTTGTACCGTTTTTATAACTTCTGGGTCTTGCCATAATTTTTATTGTTAAGCATTTAAAGGTATTATTGAACATGAGTTTTTGTCATTCTTGTTTAGTACTATCTCCCCAGTATAGTCCTTGGCACATGGTTGCCATACAATATACCTAGTCCATATGATTAAAATTGGTAATATACTGATGTCATGTGTCTTCTTTGGAACACTGGAGGTACAGAATTTATGTCAGTATCAAAGAAATAAAAATGCAATCATTTTCCTCTAGGATGCAACAAACAAAAGCTTGATTTATCTTCTTAAAGAAGACAGATGATAAAAGCAGATATAGACAATATTGTACAATGATGAGGGTGGCTGGGGGTATGGGCAATCTTGATTGACAACTTGATTGGCTTGAGAAATGCCTATGGGGCCAGTAAAACATGAGTCTAAGGTATGAGTGGGTGGGACAGAGGCTTTGATCTCGGGGACTATAGCTGGCCCCAGGCCTGTCTTCTCTGGCTCTTTTCCTGCACCTTGCTTTCTTTCTGCCTTAGGTGAGCAGCTCTGCTCCACAGTGTCTGTCTGCCACATTGTTTCTACCTCAGAACCAGTCAACCTTGGACAGAAACCTCTCAAACCACAAGCCAAAGTTAACTTCCCCTCCTTTCAGTAGCAGGTGTTAGATATTTTGTACCAGACAATATGGAAAGCCAACCCACACACTAGGTTTCACTGAAAATGTACAGAAGGAGGTACACTTTAGCGCTAGGGGGTAGCTTATCAATTCCTCTAAATAATATTTAGATTAAATTTAGTCCATGATTATACTTATTCCAAAATGACATGCCAGATACTAAAATGCCCTTCAGTTGAAAAAAGGATAGAAATTATTAATATACTGAAAAACTAAAAAGAGATATTAAGTAATAGTTTGTGTTGTCAATGAAAGTCACAAATACCAGAAGTTTAGGACTACCTCTCATACATCGCAGTGCAATAAGAGAGATACTTGCATTTCATTTTTACAAAAGTTATAGTATGTTATGCTAATGACAATACTTTAAAATGTTTCCAATGGTAAAAGTATCTATTTATATCCCCCCACAAGATACCATAATAACAAAGGCCTGAAGTACAATTTGTGGCAAGAATACAAAAAACACAGACATAGAGGGGAAAAATGTCCAAAGCAAATAATCCAGCCATCACTAGCATGCCCAAAATATGGATAAAAGGGTCCATCCCTAAAAGACTCCTATGAATTGAGACTTTTCAGTATATATCTATGTGCTATATGATCAATTTAACTTTTTGACAGGGGTAACATGCAGACCTCTAAAAGGGAATTTTTCAAAAAGAAGTCTGTGGAAGGCCTTACTGCACACATCACACGTTCAGACTCACCAACCACAGTAATTTCTGACATTTCCTAAGAACCCAATGTTCTCCTATTAATTAAAAAGTCAGTTCCAATAGCACTGCATATAATTTTTCTTCATGGATGAAGGAAAAAATAAACCCATATCATTCAACATTTGTGTACCCAGCATAGGTGAAGAAGCGATGAATAATCAAGAGCCGCATCCACACAACCCATTTAAAAAAAAAAAAAAAAAAAAAAAAAAACCTCTGGCTTTGAGAAGAAATTGTTGAATGCAGGATAGGAAGGAAAAATATAAAAATCCATGCGAGGCCAATGAACTCCACACAATTGCATGCAGAGTTATATGTACAGTTTGTTATTTATAATGACTCAAAGTTATCTGTTTCTGTACTTAGGACAGGGTCTACAGGGTCTCACTATGTAGATCGGACTGGTAATGATTCTCCTGTTTTTCAGCCTTCCAAGTGCTGGGATTGTAGGCTCCCGCCACCACACTCAGTCTCAATCACTGTCTCAGAGTGCCCCAGGGGCAGGCATCTGAACCCCAGCCACTGTACTCTGCCTAAGCAGGCGCTTTAGTCCACTGAGCTATCTGGCTGGCTCTTGAGGTTGCCTTGTTGATTGGTGTTCCTAGACTTTTTCTCTCTCCTTATCTTAAGAATATCCATGTTAAAAAAAAAAAAAAAAAAAAAAAGAATAATACCCATGCCATAAGATGGAGGAACTTGTCTATCTGCTTTACTGGATGCTGAGTCCAATGGGCTCCTAGACAGACAGAATCTCCTCTAAATAAGTAATTATTAGAGGAATGAAGAGGAAAGGAGGGAAGATGAAAGGCAACATGGAGAAAATGGCTGAAAGAATAAACAGAGATGTGCAAATACCCACCTTTTTTCTGGGAATAACTTTCATTTTTTCATATGCCCAAAGGTATCTATGACTGGTGTTCATCCATCCATTGTGCCTCTCATTGTCTCCCCTGATCTTTGCTCACAAGCCACCCTGTTCCCAGCTGTGTGCCAAAATGTTTATCAAAGTTTGCCAGAAATCTGTAATGATGTCGGGTGTCATTGGAAAAATGTCTCACATGTCAGAAATGTCTTCACAGCTTTAGAAAATTTCTTCTGTCTGCTCAACTTACCATGGCCATACTCAGCACCCTTTTATTTATGGTCTTAATTAATGCCTCTTATTTTGGTCTCATTAAACAGCAATGTATTTTAAAAGTGTTGGAAGATATTAAAAAATGGAGGTGCTATTTTTGTTTCCATTCTACAATGACATTTGTTCCATGTATATAATTTTTTTTTAATTTTTAACCTCTTTGCACAAAAACCTACGTAAGTTACATGGTGGCTAGTTTTCACAGATGACCTGCCAATGAACTGTGCCTTCTGCTATTCACATACCTTTATGTCATCCTCCTCCTAAATCTCGGCTGGCCCTGTGACTCATTTTCAATCCAAAAAAAAGACAATGGTGGAAATGTTGTCAAGTGATTTCTAAGGCTAGAACATAACCTGCAGCTTTCGTGAGCATCTCTGAAATTGTTAGTGCACACCCTCTGGGGATGTAAATGCTACTCTGAGAGAAGACAGAGCAACATACAGAGGTCACATATACGTAGAGAACCTCAGCTGACCCCTAGCCAAGAGACACAGTTACCTCCTATCCAGGTGAGCAAGGCAATCAGCAGACCAGCAGTCAGGCCTCCAAATGCCTGGAGCCCCAACTATTTTACCTAATGACCCCATCTCAGGTGAGCCCAAGCAGCCAAGGGACCATGACAGCACTAATAAATTACCTTAAGCCACTGAGTTCAGTGCTATTTGTTAACCTACTTGGGGAGAAAGGCATAAGCTGACTGAAAATAAACCATTAAAGCTATATTAGCTAAAGTTAAAATAAATAATCACAAATAATAAATTAATAAATAATCATATAATAATGTCATCTAAATGAACCCAAGTGTTGTGCACAAAGGTCAAAGTAAACTGTGGCAGGTCTTAAGACATCCAAAAGTGTTTTTATTTTACTTCCAAGTTTCTAATTTTGTCTGGTTCTTTCCTTTAAGGTGTGACAAAGAAGGCTTTGTGAAAAGACATAATGACCTCAATCAAAAGCATAGTGCTTGTAAATACAATTGACCTAGATTTGAAATCATTCCCCTGTCACATACTTTGACTAAAAAGGGAAGAAGTTAGGGGTCTTTGGCAGCCAGACTAAATACTCAGTGAAAATGATAAATGAATGGATGGATAGATAGATGGATAGATAGATAGATAGATAGATAGATAGATAGATGATAGAATGAATACAATGTACATTTTAATCCATTTGGTTGTTAATAATAATTATTGAAAATTATAGATTCACAGGCCCGTTTTTTAAAATCCATAAAATTTGATAACTAAAAGATTTTTAAAGCAAGATTTTTGGCACCTGAACTCCTTTGGTGACAACTGTCCTTCCTTTGGGTCTTTATCTTATTTAATGAGTACTTAGTTTTGCTATAGAACTCTGTGTGTTTAATTACAATATATTGTCCTACAGCCATGTATGTGGCCCAACAGTGATACATATACTACATTGTTCTTCTAGAAATCAACACTTATTAAATTCTGCTTTCAGAACAAAAGCAGATTTCACCACAAACTTGACATAAACTTTTCGGGGAGCCATAGAATAGACAGTATCTAGCTCTAGAGTCAGAACACCTGTGTTCAAATCCTGAATTTGCCACTTGCCCGCTCTGAGACTCAGGTCATTTGTAGCCTTCTGCTTCCCTTCATTCTTCTACTATATGAAAAATAGAAACCTCATGAATTTCTTTCTTTTTATCTTTCTTTAAACATTTATTTATTTGTTTGTTTGTTTGTTTGGTACAAGGCTTTGGTATGTAATTTGGACTCATAGTGGTCCTCCTGTGTCAGCCTCCCCTAAGATTGAACCTGGGTCCTTGGCTTGCCAGGCAGGTGCTTAGACTGCAAAGCTATCTCCCCATCCCATAAATTTTTTAGAAGAGTCAACACAGAGGCAGCCACAGTTTCACAAATATTTGTAGTCCCAGCTACTCAGGAGGCTGGGTCAAGACAATCCTAAATGTGAGACCAGGTAGGACCATTTAATGAAGTTTTGTCTCAAAAACAAGAAGAGAGGGGAAAAGAGGGGAGGGGAGGGAAGGGGAGGGGAGGGGAGGGAGAAAACAATTAAAAGGACTGGAGAAGTAACTCAGTAATAGATTACCACCGGGCTTGATCTCCAGTATAGGGCCAGGGAGGAGAGGCAATGAAATAGATTATGCATATACAGTGCTTAGCCCAGTGACTACTATTTAATAAACATTCAACAAATCTTAACAGTTATATTATTATTAAAACACCAGTTTTCTCAAAGTTCAAGTAAGCCAATAATATTTCAGTGAAGATTCAGTCAAGAAAAGAAACTGCTGAAGCTATCACCAGCAGAAAGATGGTTCAGGGAACCAGGTGCACATAAAGTCTTTAGAAGACATGGAAGGGTGACGTCAAGGTCACCACCACTTTCAGCTGTGGATCCAGGGCCAGGAGGCTGTTGCACCCAGAGATCAGAAATTGCAATAAGAGACATTAATCACTGCCCTTGTCACAGCTGTCTGCAGCTCAGCAGCCAGTGACTTCCCAGGCCACTCTAGCTTCACTGCAGAAATCCCTGTCCAGCCCCACCTGTCAGCCAGTGCTGCTGCAGGAAGAATGACGTGTTCCTTGTGTCCTCCAGCCCATGAGTGCCCCTACCTAGTAGCACCAGGATTTTATTAAAATTGTGCTGCCCAGGTACTCAGAAATGTAGCTCCAAAGCACAAAGTCTCTGTACTGCAGTAGCCAACAGAAATATGCTCTAGTACAGACCCTGCACGAACAGCCAGTGAGGTAAGCCGGGTCTGCAGTTTGGTGGAACTTGATCATGTGTCCAGTGGTGCACAGGTAACAGGAGGCTCAGGACTTCATCTTCCTCACCTGGACTGTGTTTCTTTAAACCAGCACATCCTATTCTGAGTTCCACTTTTCCCTACATCCCTATTCTATTTATATTATCATTTATTTATGATTTTTCTTTATGTTGACTCATTCTTATGTAAATAAATTTAAAGAGGAACTTTTGCCTTGCTGCCCAAAGTGCAATGCAAATTTGCAAAAGCAGAACAGGTGTCATATAACATAAATGGAAGATAAAAATAAAAATACACACACTGAAAACAAAATGATATTAAAACCAGTTCACAAAGGCTTTGAGCTTGAAGTTTGCTCCCTTTTTATTGAGAAAGGAGATCACCGTGTGTCAAAGCTGTCACTTATACCAACTGCAAACATTCAAGCACTAAACTGAGAACCTCTCGCTAATACAGGACTAAAAGGAAACCAAAAATCTCTGGAGAATCAAACTTCTCATTTTGTGAGACAATGTGATTGAAGCATTGCCCACTGCTAGCATGTACCGTGAGGATCACTCTGCTTTCTGCCTTTAAATTGTGAAAGCTTGATTAAGAACTAGCGCATTTATTGTCAAAACCATGCCATAGCTGAGTGTTAAATGTATGTCAGTGTGTGTTGGTCCCTCTGAGGCACGCATATGTTTCACTGTGATCACTGAGGTGAAATTCACATAACACAAAACCGACCACTTTCAAGTGACCAACTCAGTAGCATTTAGTACAAACACATCTTCTGGCTCATTCCAAAGCGTTTCCATCACCTTGCAGGGAGATCTAATGCCAACCTACTGACACATTTACTCCTTTTTCCCATTCCCTACCCAGCCCCTGGCAATCACTAGTCTGCTGTCTCTATGGATTTACTCTGAATATTTCATACAAACAGTCACATAATATGCAATCTTTCGTGTTTGTCATCTTTTGCCAAGAATTTTTCTAAGGTAATTATCCATTACAGATTTTATCAGTACTTCATTCCTCTTATGGCTAAATAATATTTCATTTATTTTATATAGCACAATTTATTTGTATGTTGCTAAGTATTTGTGTGTCTGTTTTGGGGTTACCTTGTATAGTTAAATACTACTATGAATGTGTATGTATATGTGCTTACCTATTTTTCAGTTATTTCAGATGTATACTTAGGAGTAAAATTACTGGATCATATGGTAATTTTATGTTTAATATTTTAACAGTGGCTGAATAACGTTCCATTCCACAAAACAGTACACAAGAGTTCCAGTTTCTCCACATCCCTGGTAATTTGTTCCATCATGTTTTTTAAGATAATGGCCAGCCTTATAAATACAGTGTCCTGTAGTTCTGATTTGCACTTTTCTAATAATAATGTTGATCATCTTTCTAAGTGCCTTTTGGCTATTTGTAAAACTTCTTTGAAAATGTGTCTGTTCAAGTCTTTGCTCATTTTTAATCACATCGTTTGAATTCTTTATTGAATTATAAATGTTTTTTGTAGATTCTGACTCTTCTCACATACATGATCTGCAAAAATTATATCCCATTTTGTGCTTTGTCATTTTGCTTCATTGATAGTCTTTTGATATACAAAATTATTCAATTTTGATAGTCTGATACATCTTTTTTGTTGTCTTTGTTGTGCTGTTAATGTCATGCCTACTTGTATATTGCTAATTCAAGACCATGATTTTTTTTTTTTTTTTTTTTCTGTCTTTTTGAGACAGGTTTCACTATGTAGTTCAGGCTGGCCTTGAATGCATTTTGTAACCCAGGCTGGCCACAAACTGCCAGAGATCATCCTGCCTTAGCCTTTTGAGTACTGGGATTACAAATGTCCATCCACCATGAATATTTATCCCTCTGCTTTTCTTGAAAAACTTTATGTTTGAGCTCTTATACTGATATAAGATTTTTTAACTATACTTTAAAATTACTACAAAAATAATATAAACCCTCGGACTCAGATTAACTCTAACCACTGAAATCTACCTATCCTTGAAAGACTAATTTACCTGTTTAATAAATGGATCTAGCCAGAACTATAGACAAGTTATTATAATGTGACCTACAGAAATATATAAATCTGTTTGTATTTATTCACATCATATACTATTTCTGGGTACTAACAGGAAGTAAATAGAAAGTGCTATGAAGTGCTGAGGGTGGAAAATAAACTGCAAGATTATGGGAAGAGGGGCAGGATCTTTGCAAGTAGTAATAAAATACCCTCATACTGGCCTGAATAATACAGAATCTGTTGGTGGATGTCACTGAAAGCTCAGGAGAGCATGGGCTTTGTGAGACTCTGACACTGTTTTCCTCCTCAGCCTCCCATTGGGCTGGCTCCCTCCCTGCACTGGCTGGCCACAGTGGCCAGGGCTATGTGCTCCCTGCCTCATTCAGAGCAGGTGGGCAGCCTCCAGCACAGGCTTAGCTTCTGTCTCATTTATGGCATGGCTTGAATCATACACCCGTCCCTGAGTCAGCACCTATGGCTTACACACAGGTTTAAGTTCACTGCTCTGTTCCTCATTGAGTGCCAATAATGGCGTTGGCCTTCTTGCCTTGAGGGCGAAAAATGGTTCTCAAAGAGAAAACTGAGGAAGTCATAAAAGAAAGAAGGCCATGAAATGTCTACCGAGGTAATCCCAGAGAACTCTTCACAGAGGAGGGCCCACAACCTAGTCCAATGGTGATGAACTCATGACACACATGTTGCAGCCGCACCTTGCTACCATTGAAAGGACTGAAAGGTTTGCCACACAGATCCTGCTCAGAGAGAATCAAAGAGTGGAAGAATGCCAAGGTCCACTCTATAAAACTAGGGAGTAATCCCCCATGTTGGCCAGACCACTGGTGTCAGGTGAAAAATTAGTAGCTCTGTGGGGGTAACTTGAGAGCATCTTATGCCTAAGGAGCTTAGCTTTCATTTCCTAGCAGCATAAATATATACTAATGAGTATTAAAATTACAAATTTAGCATGTTTTTAAAAGAAGAAATTCATCCATTCAATCAATCAAGTCATATCTACTGAGTTCCTACAACATGTAGGGCAGTAGCTAGTGACTCAGGGTGAATATGACACTGAGGTTGTCATCTCACAGATTTCAGACCAGTGGAGAGCTATAATATGTCTCATCTGCTTTTGAAAAGTGTCACATCCCTAGCTGGAAGACAGTATATCTGCTGAATCGCTCACACAGTGGAAAGCCAAATAGGACAGCATTCACCACACCACCACCCACAAACCTAACCTCTGCCATCTCACAGAGCAAGAACTTCAAAATCTCTGAGCCCCTTTATGAAAAGCTCCATTCCTATTCTGAATATTTTGAGTCCACATGATTCTTTACCTACCATGCAAAAGTCATTCTTTAGCCCAAATTGGATGAAGGGGCCCCACAGTCACTTCAAAAATGGATGGCTTTTTGTTTTACCTCAGTTCTAAACAAAATCTTGTCATACCAAAAGCAAAGCAGAGAGTGGACCGCTGAATTAAGTTTCCCATAATGTAGTTCAAGGTCTCCTTCCTTCTGGTCTCCTGCCTCCCCTCTGTGACCCTAAACGAGCTACTTCCAGATCCACAAGAGACAGGCCTTCAGCGGAACATCTACAGATAGCTCTTGTCAGATGTCACTCCTTTCTTTGGTATGTTACCTGAGTTCAGAAGAACTTTTAAGCTTGCAATAAGAAGGAACTTAGGCAGGACTTTTAGAAATCAATAGAAGGAGGGAGACCCACTTATTTCAGCCAAAATTTATTAAGATCTTAGAGGTGCCAAAACTGTGCTACACACTGTAGCAAGCACATGGGTCCTTCCGTGACAAAATACATTACTGGCGTTAATGTGAAAACCAATCCAATGGATCTAGGGAGGTGTCTCATGCCACATTTTGCCCAACACCCTGATGGCACAAATGCCGAAGGTATAGTAAGCAGACATTCAGTGATCAATTTCATGACCAATAATGACAGTAGTAATTATTGTTATCCTGTCTGAATATATTAAGCCTGTCTATAAACACTACAAAAGAAAACCAGCAACTCCCAAATCCATCATGAGGAAGCTCCATATAAATGTGTAGAAAAAAATACAAATGATCCACAAACATCTACTCAGATGTTGTAATCTATGAAATGGAGACCACTGGTATGTACTTACTTACTTAACCTACTGTCAAAGGCTTCTCAAGTCAGGTAACCACCATGCCTGTAGATGACAATGTAAGTGCACTAAAAACCTGTTAAGAAGACAGATTTCATGTTAAAAGTTCTTACCACAATAAAATTACAAAACTAAATGGAGAAAATAAAACAAGGGTCATTAATTATTTTTAGCAAAAAGTTAGTTAACAGAGTCTATTGAAAATATGATTATAGGGGCCTGGCAGGATGGCTCAGTGGTCTAAAGCCCCTTCTTGGGAAAGCATGGGCAGCTTCAGGGACCGCGGTTCGATCCCCGGCACCACATGCTGCGCCAGCCCTGCCCTTGGGGCAGGCTGAGCCAGCCATAAAAATGAGTGAATAAACAAATAAAAGGTTCTGAAACAAGAAAAAAAAATAAATTTAAAAAAAAAAGAAAATATTATTATATAGTTAGTGTCTTAGGTACTTTTTGCTTGTTGCTGGGACAAATACCCGACACTCAAAATGAAGGAAGGAAAGGTTTATTAGCTCACAGTTTGTGGAGGTTTCAGTCCATATTCAGCTGGCCCAAACTGTGGAACAGAGCAGAGAGCATCCAGTTCATGGTGGCAGAACAGCAACAAAATGGTGGCAGAGGTAGCCAACCAAACAGGGCAGCAGAGAGCAACAGCTACAGTTCTAGTCTGTCTCTCTGTCTCTCTTTATATTACATTCAGGCTCTCCACCTCAGCCTCCACCTTAGGTTACACCCATAATCCCAGAAGTACTTAGACCCATAATCCCATCAGTACTAAAACCCATAATCCCAGGGATCATGGGTCAAGTCTCAAACTCTAGAAATCCCTGCCTCCTGACTCATGAGGCTTTGGGAGGACAACTAGACATAAACCATAACAGTTAGACACTCCCACAAGTGGTAGGCCTGAGTGAAAACTGGTAGAATTGATCTGATCAGAACTCTGCACTAGGTATTAGATTTTATAATGTAAGAGATTTGACTCAGTCATTTAATTTCCAGGACTATTTTTGACCAAGGTATTATGAAAAAAGCATAAGAACCTATATATAAATATTTGCTAAACCCTTGTTTACAATATAAATATTTAGAAGCAACCAAACTGCTAAATTGATTAGAATAATCTGTCTAATGAGATTTCCACTAAAAATTTCACTCTGGTTGGGTATAGCTCAGGGGTAGAGTGTGAGCTTAGCATGCATGAAATTCTGGATTTAATTCCTAGCTTCAGAAAAAAGGCCATATATTTATTAACAATGGGAATATACTTTTCATTTACTTTCAAATTTGTATGTTTATGTATAACCTGATTTTTAAAAAAATGAATATGTCTATGATTCATAGAGTGGAAAGTTATTGAAAATGTAAACAATGCCAATAATTTCTGAATAATTATTGCTGAAAGTTTTATTGTCTATATATGTTTTTACATTTTCTAAATGATTTATACAACTTGTATAGGGGCTGGGGATTTGGCTCAGTGGTAGAATGCTTGCCTAGCAAGCTGGAAGCCCTGGGTTCGGTCCTTAGCACCAAAAAAAAGAATAAAACCTGTACAACCTGTATAGCAAGTGTACATTACTCTTTCTTTTTATGGTCCTTGGTTTTGAACTCAATGCATTTGCACTGAGCTATGCCCTCAGCCCTTTTCTAAATTCTTACTTTGAGACAGGCTCTCTCTAAGTTGCCCAGGCTGGGCTTGAACTTGAGATCTTCTACCTCAGCCTGCCAGAATCCTGGGATTACAGGCATGCAGCACCACACCAAGCTAAGTGTGATTACATCATAAATGTTGCTTCCCTTTACAACCCTTCTTAGCAATAGTCATGGCAACCTGTAGTACTGATTTGCATGAGCACATGTAGCGGGAGGACAGGGCATGAAACAGTTTGCATACACCACAGACATGGGAGGTTGCGCACCTAATGACAAGCAGGCTGCAAGCAAATATTGAAAGAGACATTTTCCCTGGGGACATGAGACACAGAGGGAGACCTCAACAACATTATCTCAGTGCCTAGATAGGGCTTTGCATGTGACACAGAGAAGGGCAAAGAGATTTTCTGTTCGTCTCAGAGCAACAGGAAGGAATGGCGAGGAGCTCAGGGAATTCTGCCCACCCCAGTCCCTCCAGGGTGGAGAACAGAAGTGTTCCTGACATGTCAGCATCAAACACACTGGTGCATTAGTAAGAGCAACCACAGCACAGAGGCTGAGCCAAGTCACAGAGGGCTGAATGGGGAAAGGTGGCAGGGTGGGTAAGGCTTGTTGAGTGGGAAACCACAGATTGCACTGCTGAGAGAAGCATCCAGGAGCCAGAAAGGGACGTAGGGAGCCCTTTTCATGCCACCCACAATCCTGACTTGATCTCCTCCCCGCCGTGGGCTTAAGTACTACTTGTATAGAATTCATTAAATGCCATACTTACCCCTGGAACCCAGAAACAATAAAATGTGTTAAATAAATGAAACCTTTGACTGATCTCCAAATTCAATTATTATTCAAATTCAGATTCAGTTCACTGTATCCCCTTTAGTAATATCTCCAATACTAACAATACCAGATACACACACACACACACACACACACACACACACTTCTTCCTAGGTATTAACTTTATCAGTGAATGTCACCACCTGGTCATCCATGCTAACTACTCAGGCATCCCCTCCGCTCCCTCTCTTTTATCTCTCCCTGTTTCCATGGGTTGCTCTTCCAGATAACTTTTGAGTTCCTCTTCATCCCTCTCACCACTACTGTTCTTGATTCTATCTGTCATCTCTCATTGTTTTTCTTTTCTTTTTTTTTTAATATTATGGCCAGCTCAGCCTGCCCTCAGGTTGGGGCTGGCACAGCATGTGGTGCCGGGGATCAAACCGTGGTCCTTGTGGTTGCCTAAGCTTGCCTAAGCAGACTCTTTAGACCGCTGAACCATCTCACCGGCGCCACTTTGCTTTTGAACTATTACAAATCTTACCTCTCTCCCAGCCTGTTCCTTGTTCTGCCATACACTACTTTCTTCTGGCTAATAGCATGATTTTTTCCAACATTCAAATCAGACCAAGTCATCTAAGTCCATTGTCTTGGATGGACTTTTTACTCGTTGCTGGGACAAATACCCGACACTCAAAATGAAGGAAGAAAAGGTTTATTAGCTCACAGTTACTGGAGGTTTCAGTCCATATTCGGCCAGCTCCAAAGCTGAGTAACATATAGCAGAGAGCAGCAGTTCATGGTGGCAGAATAGCAACAATGGCAACAGAGGTTACAAACCAAACAGGGCAGCAGGGCAACAGGTTCAGTCTGTCTCTCTGTCTCTCTGTCTCTCTTT
>PVJA010040740.1:0-18328 GCA_004027025.1 Myocastor coypus | reverse complement strand
GGACGAGTCACGGCCATTGCTTGGCTATTTTGCTTTCTGTGAAAGCCTGAGAGAATGTTTTTCTCTGGGTGACTCTCCTTAGACGCACTGCAGTTCATTCATCCCTTTCCTCTGAGGTCCCATAATCTCCTTGACCAGGAAATTTGGGACACCTCTGAGTTATAGGATATTACAGCACAGGAATAGAACACATTAAAATGAAAAAAAAATCAAGGTGTTAACACTGGATAACAAACGCCATGACCTGACATTTTGTGTATTTCCTTAAATATAAATCATGACTCATTAGCATAGATTGTCACTTATGAATAGTATTGTTAAATGCGACAGCAAAAATACTCCTACAGCTCCTCTGATATATGACCACCCATTATGCTGAACAAGTGCAATTTCTTTTATGATGTGATGCTAAAGATTTCATTAGGCTCATCTCTGACTTTTGGCCTGCTTTGCCACCTGTACTATGTGATCTGTTTCTGCATAATGAAAGTGTGGAGGGGCAGTGTTTGTGGGTGTGGCATACGTCCCAATGCTTTATTTTATAGCAGTGTCCTAAACATTTTGTTATCAGTGCTTTGTCATGATTGCAAAAATTAACAATAAACCTAGTGTGTTTATATAGGTTATAGTTATTGGCACATAGTTTATTGGAAATTAAAACTAAAAATCAAAGTGTTTATTCACTTAATGTAAAATAAAAGAAGTAAAATCACTACACAGTAACATAATGTATTTGCATTTGTATATAAAAGCAACCATATTTTCCAAAACAGAGAAAATTTGGAAAATAAAGTTACACCTTTTTACATTTTTGCAAATCTCTTCAATGCATGACTTAATGGGAGACAATTAGGTTCCCATATCTATGTCTACTTCCAGTCACTAACAATATGCAGCTTTGATTGAAGCACGTGAAGAAAATGTGGGCTCACACAGATACTTGTTTTGAAAAGAACATAATAGTTCTTAATCATAAAGAAAATAATGGTCTTTCAGAGAATAGTGGATATTGTACTTTGACACCAAACAACTTGACATTGAAAGCTTCTTAAAGGCTGTAATGTAACATTTATGCAGACCTTCTAGTACAAGCATATTTTATTATGTTACATCAAGCAATTAAAATTTGGTGGTATTGATCCTAAGCTCATCAGAAAAGTTGTCAAGTATTGGGAAGATATCAAGCTTGTGGAAGCCAGTACAAATTTCCAAAGTTTTTATTTTTACTCAAAAGCTTGAATTTTATCATTGGCAAAAATAGTGTTGGCTGTTTTCCTTGAAGTGACAGGCTTATTCTATTCATTTTTCAAGGAAAAAAAAAAAAAGCTTTTCAAGTACCAAAGTCTGGGTAACCATAGCTTGTCTGTCAGTTTTTCTTTCAAGTAAAAATAGTATTCCATGGAAGGTGTGCCTGGTTTGTCTTGCAGATCAGTCAGCCATTGCATTTCCTCACATGACGGATAGAGCAGAAGTGTATTTACACACTTCCATTTTGTCAGGCAATATAAGTCTGTTCAAAAGTCTAGACCAAATCGGTGATAAAAACCTGTGAGACTAATTTTTACTTCTTTATCTACCTACTAATTTTTAAAACAAAATAGGATTAAATGAAATGCAGTTCAGTCTATAAAGCCTAATCATACAGCCTGGTGTCACTGTTCTGGGTTAGAAGAAAGCATCAGCAACTGTATCAATGCTTCTGAGCTATCAATTAAAATGTCACTGCATTGAGACAGCCAGCCAATAGACAGTATCATTCTGAAATTGTTTTCATGTATGGACTCCTTTGAGGGGGTCTTGGGAGTCCCAGGGATCTGGGGTCCACATTTTAGATCATTCCATATTGGCTTCATAGATTGTCATCAACAGATTGAGTTTATCTACTAGGAAACAATATGTCTGAAACATTAATGGCTTCAAAATATATCATTGCTTTTCACAAATGTGGATTCAGGTCAGGCAAGAGTCTTAGTGTAGCAGTGGGGTCCTAAGTCCTCTGTCATGGTCCTCACTCTTAGTGCTCCTGGCTATGGGCAATGGTGAGGCCAGAGGTGACAACAGTGCCTGGGGATACTTTAATTCAGTGATTCTTAACCTCTCTAATGCCATGACCCTGAAATACAGTTCCTCATGTTGTCGTGACCCCAAACCAAAAAATAATTTTGGTACTACTTAAATACTGTAATTCCAAATAAATAACATTTTCCAACAGCTTTAGGCGACCCTTGTGTTTTGGTTGTTCAACCTCTGGTGGGATCGGGACCCACAGATTGAGAACCGCTGCTTTAATCTGAAACATTTTTGATTGATTAATTTGGACTTTCTCAGAATATGGTGGCCTTCAAGTAATTAGTTTCTATGTGTAAGAGTTTGCTTTCCTCAGGATCATCTAGGACATAGGAAATAAGAAAGTTGGTTCAGAAATTCTCTTAATATCCTTTCTGTGCAATTTATCGATAAAAGTAGTAATAAAAACACCCAGATTCAAGGACAGGAAATAGAGATCTATTTCTTTAATTTTGAAAACTGGGGACAGAACTGCCTTTACTCTGGGCAGGTGCTTATGCCACTCAGCTATCTCTCTGGCCCCAGATCAACTTTTTTTTTTTTTTTTTTAACTGGGGATTAAACTCAGGTCCTTGCGCTTGCCAGGCAAATGCTTATTCTATCCCCTAGCCCCTCAGATCTACTTTTTAATGAAAAAAGTTGAAGTAATTTGTGACCACTGTGAATCTACCAGGAAGTATGTAACACTGAACAAGTTGCTACTTTGAATTGCCCAAATGTTGTAAGACTCATTTTCCTTATCTATAAGGTGGAGATAATAATAGATCCTCTCTTATGTGGTCTCCATGAGCACTAAGTGACCCAATTATGCAACCCCTCATATTGTGCTACTAAATAGTATAGTTTATTGTGTTAAGTGCTACAGTCATTCTTACTCTTATTATTTTTAATATCACTATTTCATAGGAGATGGAAATTATGCATCAAGTCTATGGTATTAATTCAACTTACGCTTTTAGAATTTTGGTAGCCTCAGATTCCTTAAATTTTAAGCTCTTGTTTTCCTTTATGTGGGTATCATAATCACGTCAATTTTGTTTTCATGATTCCCACGGAGACACGGAGGAGGACTGAAGACCTACAAAACAGCCTTCTTTCCAGCCTGTACTCTGTTGCTGGTGACCTTGAATTGAAGCTCAGTAGTGAATAGCCTCAATGTAGTTATTGCTCCAGTCATGGGACCTGTTGCCTGCATCATGGCCAAAATCTTAAAACTCTGCTACACCTAGGTCAACTTGGTGTTAATGATGACAGCTTGTCTGTGATGGCTTCTCCCTGTTTTTGTGACATCTCTTTTAAAAATATGCTTTTTAAGTAATTAATCAATTAGTTAACTAATTTCTATGTATTTGGTCCAGGGTCTCATTATGCAGATTGGACTCTTAGTGATCTTCCTGTTTTCAGCCTCCCCAGCACCTAGATTACAGACTTCCGTCACCACACCTGGCCTTGGTGGCCAGCTCAGGGCACCTGGGGGTGGGGCTGCTGTGGCATGTGTTGCTGGGGATCAAACCCCAGTCCCTGTGCTTGACTAAGCAGGCACTTAGTCTGCTGAGTTACCTTGCTGGCCCTAAATAACTATTTTTATTGGGAAATCTAAATTACTTCACCCCAGCATACAGTAAATGTGCAACTAAACTGTGCAACTGAAATGTTTGAACCTCAATTCACGATCGAGTTGTAAGCAACTAAGAACCTGTACTATTCATAAAAGCATATTCTAATCTTAAAATACACTTTGGGATAGCTTTTCCTTCATTAACCTTGATAAGTGGTACAAATGTCCCCAGATTAGCAAGCGCCATCCCCTCAGCTAACGCTCAACACTTCCTGTATTTCCAAGGCTGCACACAGCACACAACTTCCACCAACACATAGACATCCAGGGAGTAGAATTTTGATGGAAATAACATTTTTATGTACGAATAGCAACAGTAACTCTAACTTTTAATTTTCTCCCTTTTAGGTCGTTACCTGAACCGCCACTAAAGAACTACAAATAAGGCATGTTATTTCCAGAATATATCATCTCGGTTTCCTTCTTGAAAAGGAGGAATAAAACTGTTTAACATTATTTCAAAATCACTACTAGATCCTCTAGTTTGATGACAAAGTTCCTGTATTCAGAATCAGCCAGACATGATCTGCGGGCCTCCGTCCTCTCCTAGTGTGACCTCACAAGCCCGACCTGACTTTGAGCCTTTCATCAAGAGATCCGTCGTACTCGGAAAACTTCAAATTAGAATAATGGGTAATGAACTTGAATGGATGAAAACACTTTTTGCAGAAAATTGGTTTTGATTTCCTGCCGGCTTGAGGTGGACTCAATTATCTTCTAACACAGTGATTCTCAACCTTTCTAATGCCATGACCCCACAATACAGTTCCTCATGTTGCAGTGACCCCAAACCAAAACATAATTTTGGTGGCTACTTCAAAACTGTAATTTTGCTACAGTTATGATTCGGAATGTAAATACCTGATATGCATTATGTATTCTCATTCCTACAAATCAAACATAATTTAAACATAGTGTTTAATTGCAAAAACAGTATTTAACTATATGTTGAGAAATATTTATTACTAATTCCAATAAATAACATTTCACCATGGCATAGCATGGGTTTAAATGTGCGTTTTCCGATGGCTTTAGGCGACCCTTGTGTTTTGGTCATTCAACCCCCGCTGGGGTCATGGACCATAGGTTGAGAAACACTTGTCTAACAGTAACCTTTTTTTTTTTTTTTTTATACAGGGTCTCACTATGCAGTTTGGGCTGGCCTTGTGCTCACTTTTATTTACCAGGCTGGTCTCAAACTCACAGAAATCCTCCTGTCTCAACCTCTCTAGCACTAGGATCACAGGTGTGGGTCACAACAATGCCATTTGGTTTCCATTTAAAGTACAACCAAGGGCTGGTGAGATAGCTCTGCAGACTAAGTGCCTGCTGGTGAGATAGCTCTGCAGACTAAGTGCCTGCTTAGGCAAGCTCAGAGACTGGAATTCAATCCCTGGCACCACAGGCTCTGCTGGCCCCTCCCCCAGGTACACTGAGCCAGCCAACGAGACTGGACATGGTGGTGCATGCCTGTAATCCCAACACTGAGGAAGCTGAAGACAGGAAGATCATTAGGAGTCCAATCTGTAGTGACACCCTGCACCAAATACATAAAAATAAATTATAAATAAAATACAGTCAACCAGAGATGACTTCATTTTCAAAGTCACAGTGCTGCCATTTCTCGAAGGTGAGACTCATTGTAAAGTAAGTCAACCTAATCAAAGAAGTGTAGTCCTACCAGAAGGACAAATGATTAGAGTTAAAAATTATTGGCACCCCTTTCTCCAGGGAAGACTCTTACACTAGTTTATTGCTGTGCTTTGATTCAAAGCTCTCTGCCTCTTTGTTCTTTATCTCTTCTGGACTTGTAGCATCATACACCCTTTGGTAGGGCTCTGTGGCAGGACCCTGGCCTTAGGTAACACTTCCCTATTCCCCCAGAGCCGTACACTTTCACAGCTGTAACACACAACACTGACAGAAGCACTGACTGCTTCCGGGTGTTCCTAACTAGCTGGTTAGTTAGTTAGCTGGTTAGTACACTCCTCCACAAGTGTGAGGAGTGTACATTTTCTTAGTCAGTGTTGTTTGCTTAGTATTTGGCACAGTGTCAGGCATGGTAGGTGCTTGGTACACATGTCAAGTGTGACTCAACAAATTTTCTTGCCTGCATTTGGCCTTCTCCTCATCAGTCTCTCCTTATATTTTGTTTCATTTTTCTCTGTATATGTTTAATTATTTCTTTCATGTGCATGTCAGTGCTACCTGACCTTAATTGAATAAGACATTGTCCATTTAATCAATTTTTTTCCATGTCCAAGACAGAATAGCTCCTGTAACCAGATTTTAAATTCAGAATAAATTACTCTGAAATTAAATTCTTGTAAGAACAAGGTAGGAATATGTCTTAGTTACTTTTTACTCATTGCGGGGACAAATACCCAACAGTCAAAATGAAGGAAGGAAAGGTTTATTAGCTCACGGTTACTGGAGGTTTCAGTCCATATTCGGCTGGCCCAAGGCTGAGTGGAGCAGGACGGAGAGCATCCAGTTCATGGCGGCAGAACAGCAACAAAATGATGACAGAGGCAGCCAACCAAACATGGCAGCAGAGCAACAGCTACAGCTTTGTCTGTCTCTCTGTCGCTCTTTATATTACATTCTGGCTTTCTGCCTTAGGATATCCGCCCTAGACCACACCCATTGTCTCAGCCTTACTCAGACCAATAATCCCGTCAGTACTAAAACAAAATCCCAGGGATCATGAATCAAGTCTCAATCTATAGAAGCCATGCCCCATGATTACATGAGGCTTTGAGGGGACAACTAGACATAAACCATAACAGAATAATACAATCTTCCATTGTATTATTTTTTACTTTCTGTTTTCTACTCCATATGTATTAAGTAGCATAAAATGTGACTTCAGAGAAAATATTGACTAAGAATACTACTTTGAGCCTGGAGCTACAGCTTAGTGTTTGAGCATTTGCCGAGCTTGTATGAGGCATGGATTCAATCCTCTGCACCACAGAAAAATCAAAACAAAACAAAATAAAGCCACCATAGGAAGTAGTGAATTTGACACTGAAACTTCTAGTGGTGTTGTGCCCCGAAATGAGCATGTTTTGCACGAGCCAAATCTTGACTTGAACGCTGGTCTTGCATTTGTTTTCACTGTTCTAAGTCTGAACTGCTACAACTTTAAAGTGGGTTTGATAAAACTGAAGTCATCAGGGGCCAGATAAAGGGTAAAGAGGAAAAATTTGGTAACACTAGACATGTGGTATAGTAATTTGTGCTACTTGCACTAATATTTTCCTTCTTACCAAACATAGCTATTGTTATAATGAAGTACGAGATTTATTACATCTAATATGTTCATATATGATAATAGGTCTATATGCAGTATGCACTGGATTATTTTTGTTTTCAAAGGAGAGATCTTGCTAAATAAATGTAAAATTTTCCAGGACCTTGACATCATGGACAAATAGCAGTGTGTGTATGTAGAAGACAAATGATTTTTATGTTATGGTTTACAGGGATGCGGGCCTTTAAGCTGGACCAGAGCATTGTCAGTATCCGCATAAGTCTTGCTTGTAATTGAGTGGCAGCTAAACAGTTACATTCCATCCCAAGTTGTAGAAAATGCTGTTTAAGTCAAGGACGGTTGGTCATCTTGAACTAGAGAACAGGATCCATAATCTTATTTTATAGCAGACAATTACCCCTACTATATGCAATACAAAGTGCAATGTTTTGCATTGACAATGACATTTTGAAAATACATATTCCTATCATTTTTAGAAAATGGAATCACAGTTGTGTGAGCTGGATATCAGTTGTCTTAAACTCTCCTCCTTGAACTTCATCACTGTGTCTTCATGGAAGTGAGCAGTTTTACCTCAAAATCATTTTACAGAAATCACACACACGGGCAAGTAACTGCACTGCAGTATTCACATGTGTATGACATTTGTTTTGGAATTACTTAAAAATAGTATCAGAGAAAGTTGAAGAAAGTCTATTATTTCTTAGATAACTACAAATTAAGAAGTCATTGAATGAATGCTTAAAGCTGTGTTAGCTTCTTGTAGGAAAATTGCACTCGTACACGGACACCGACGCATGCACCCTTCTGTATATTGTGATTTCAGGAGGCCAAGTTTGTTTGTCTCGGTTATGGGAGCAATGGTGTGGCCACAGCTTTTTCCTGGGGAAGAGCTGGGCTGCAGGGACGACTGCCGCTCACAGCGAATTGGAGAATCCCTTTTTAGAGAGTCGGACTCCGAATCAGAAGTTTGAAGCTAAGCTTTTGCGCTTATTTTTCCTAAAACTCCCTTTGGGGAATGTTTGAGCCCTCCCATGGGGTAGTAAGAAGGCAAGCAGAAGCTAGAGACCCTGTTCTTATACATAGGTAATGGGAAGAGTGGTTTTGAAATTTTCTCTAGGAAAACCTGAGGCACTTCTGTGTGCATTTACATGTGTGTGTGTGCCCATGCCACCATCAAAATTGCATATTAAATTTTTTGTTTAATGTCTTTTCCTTTATGTATACAGTTAACTATTGACTATAAACATATATGTATATCCATGAGAAAAGATGATACACACACGTTAGACCTGTATGTACATGTTCCTAATGTTAGACCCATATGTACATGTATTTCTTGTACCCACCTCCCCACAATTTGTCCTGAAAGACAAAGAGAGGGAATAAACATACAGTAGGAAGAAGTATCAAGTTTCTTTGTGTGAAAAGTCAGACTAGACATAAAATCTAAGATGGAAAGCTGTGGAAAAAATACCAACGGGTGTAATAATGGTAAATGACCATCATTGCTATTTATGCTGGGCCTTTTATTACTATATAATACCCTGTGTCACCAAAGTCAATAAATAACTTAAATAGTGATTCATCACATCACTTTTTACAATATTAGTTTCATATGAATGAACCCTAAAAGGTACATTTTGTCTCTTCATACAGTTTAAGATCTACCTTTATATAGTATTTATTAATTTTTTGCTTACAATTCAAGCTTTTTTTTTCCCTAGAAAAGACTGGGGAAGCATTATATTATAAATTCCTCTATATGCTTGATTGTGGTTTTAGAAGCTAGAGCAATAAATACACCCAGTATATAAATCTGTTTTTATTTTCCTTTCCCTTTCCTTCCTTCCTTCTTTCCTTTCCTTCCTTCTTTCCTTTCCTCTTTCTTTCTCTTTTTCTTATTTCCTTCCTTTTTTCTTTCTCTTCCTTCTCTATCATCTCTCACCTCCTTTTGCTTTCCCTTTCATCCTTCCCTCTTTCTCTGTTCTGATGATTAAAACAAAGAATACCTCCATCCAGAAATAAAAAAGTCCCATTCATATGTGGTCATTATAGGAAAGTAGCATTGGTGTATGGCTTCATTATGGTACGAGGCTCATATTTCCTGAATATTATGCAAACTAAAACATTCACAAAATATTTCAATAAAGATTTAAAAAACTAGAAAAATATGAACATGGCAATTATATTCTGGAGCTCATTTTTAAAGGAAGCATCTAAAAATAGTCAAATAATTTATATGTAAACTACATGTGTGCTCATAGTTTATGGAACTTATTAGCTATTTACATTTATATGTTTTTTTTCCTATTCATATTCTCTGATAAATGGTATAGGGAGTCAATATAGATTGATGACATCATACCAGAGTTTCTAAAGTAGCTATGCTCTGAATTTATTTTTTTTTTATTTTTTTATTTTATTTTATTTTATTATTTATGGCCAGCTCAGCCCACCTTGAGGACAGGGCTGGCACAGCATGTGGTGCCAGGGATCGAACCGCGGTTGCTGAAGCCGCCCAAGCTTTCCCAAGCAGGCGCTTTAGACCCCTGAGCCATCCCACCGGGCCCCTATGCTCTGAATTTAATACGACAACTCCAGAAAAAAGGAAGAAATGTCATTTACACTTGCCCAGAAAACTACACTACAGAGAATAATACTTAATATAATAATCACACATTTTCACTTCTACTTTGTAAATTCTCATTGAATTTATGTTTTACTTTACACTATAAATAGTGCATATTTACTTAGATAACAGACATTCCTTGTAAAGGATTCCATGTTTTTCTTTGTTTTTGTTTTAGCCATTCTTAATTTTTAAGAATTAATTAATGAATTTGGTAGAGGGTCTCACTATGCAGCTGAGACTCATAAGTGATCAAACTGTCTCATTCTCCGCAACTGGGATTACAGGTGTGTGGCACCATGCCCGGTTTTTGTGGCTAGCTCAGTGTGGGACTTACATAGCATGTGGTACCAGGGATTGAATCCAGGTCCATGTGCTTGTCAGGCAGGTGCTTAGACTGCTGAGCTATCTCCATAGCCCCTAGTCATTCTTTTTCTTTCTTTTCTCCTCCTCCTCCTCCTCTTCTTCCTCCTCCTCCTCCTCCTCCTCCTCCTTCTTCTTCTTCTTCATCTTCATCTTTTTCATCTTCCTCTTCTTTTTCTCATTAAACTTTGTTTTAATGGGTCTCAAAATTCTATGACAGATTTTTGGTCAAGCTGTTTCCATTAAAATGGATTGATTTTTAAAACTAATAACTTAAAAACTGCCACACTCACACACAAAAAGGCCCACAAAATGTTCTCCTTTCCTTCTGAAGGTTTTACCATGCATTGTTATCACTAACCAGTCTTTCGCTATTAAACTTAAATGGACAATTGGGAGAAACAGTTCTGAGACCAGTCTTCTACCACTGATTAAGACTGGAGTAGTAGGTATTATGGATAATATTCATTTAGCCTTTTGAGCTTTGTGGGCAGACTTGGTGACCTTGCCAGCTCCAGCAGCCTATTTGTCCACCGGTTTGATGACACCCACAGCAACTGTCTCTCTCATATTGGGAACAGTGAAATGACCCAGAAGTGGGCAGTCAAAGAAGCTCTCAACACACAAGGGCTTGCCTGGAACCATGTCGACAATGGCAGCACCACAAGATTTCAAAACCTTGGGCCCATCTTCCACTTTCTTACCAGACTGGTGATCAATTTTTCCTTTCAGCTCAGCAAACTTGCAAGCAATGTGAGCTGTGTAACAATCCAGGGCAGAGGCATAGCCAGCACTGATCTGGCCAGGATGGTGCAGGATAATCACCTGAGCAGTGAAACCAGCTGCTTCCACTGGTGGGCCAGTTTTGCTGTCACTGGCAACATTGCCATGGCAGACACCTTTGACAGACACCTTTGTGATGTTGAAACCCACATTGTCCTCAGGAGGAGCTTCACTCAAAGCTTCATGGTTCATTTCAACAGACTTGACTTCACTTGTGACATTGATTGGAGTAAAGGTGACCACCAGTCTCCACTTGGCCTACAGGGATAGTGCCAATGCCACCACTTTTGTATACATCCTGGTGGGGCAGCCACAAAGGTTGTCAGTTGGGTGAGTGGATGGAAGGATACAATCCAAAGCTTCAAGCAGTGTGGTTCTGCTGGCATTGCCGTCTTTATGAGTGGACTTCCACCCTTTGAACCAAGGCATATTAGCACTTGGCTCCAGTATGTTTTCACTATTCCAACCAGAAATTGACACAAAGGCTACAGTGTCAGGGTTGTAGCTAATTTTCTTAACGCAGGTACTGACTTCCTTAACAATTTCCTCATATCTCTTCTGGCTGTAGGGTGGCTCTGTTGAATCCATTTCGTTAACACCAACAATTAGTTGTTTTATACCAAATGTGTAAGCCAGAAGGGGCATGTTCATGGGTCTGTCCATTCTTGGAGAATTCACCAACACCAGCAGCAACAACCAGGACAGCACAGTCAGCCTGAGATGTGCCTGTAATCATGTTTTTGATGAAGTCTCTGTGCTCAGGGGCATCAGTGATGATCACATGATACTTGCTGGTCTCACATTTCCACAGGGAGATATCAGTGGTGATACCACGCTCATGCTCAGCTTTCAGCTTGTCTAAGACCCAGGCATACTGGAAGGAACCCTTCCCCATCTCAGCAGCCTCTTTCTCAAATTTTTCAATGGTTCTTTTGTTGATATCACCACATTCATAGATCAGATGGCTAGTGGTGGTGGCCTTGCCGGGGTTCACGTGTCAGATGATGATGATATTAATGTGAGTCTTTTTCCTTTCTCGTGTTGGCTTTCATTTTGTGGTGTTTTTCACTACACCTGTGCTTTCATGGCAAAACGCTTGCGAAAAAAGCCCCCTAGCCATTGTTAATGCCAAGAAATCTGTTAACTTGTGCTTATCTTTCTGCACACATTATTGATACCTAAGGGCTTTTCTAAAATGTAGCCCTTGAGTTTATTCAAATTTGAGTGACTAGATGATTGAAGAGCTTCCTTGTGCCTAATGTCATGGTGTTAGGTGTGTGTGTGTGTGTGTGTGTGTGAGTGTGTGCAAAGAGGATGCCTTGTTTATACTCCTTCGCTTTTCTCTTTCAGTACACATCGTTGCTCTGTGTCCAGTGCCAGCAGCTACGTGGCCACCACTGTGCTCCTTTGCTTGCTTCCAGCCTGTCCTGCTGTTTCTGCCCAGGGTGGTGGAGGAGGGCCCTGCCCTGTCTCCATGACAACCGTGTGTTCACCCGGAAGCTACTCCAAGCTACCGATCTGAGCGTGTGATGAAGGAATGTTTCTGAGAAAAATCCCAAGTCAATCCCCTCTTTTCCAAAGTAGTTTCTTAAATTCCATGTGCATTTACCCAGTGCTGCGAGCTTTTACGTAACTCAGCCACAAATCCTCACGCCTCAGAGATTTCGCTAACAATACAAGGACAGCTCAAGGATCCTTCTGGCCTCTGACATAGCTTTACGTCTCCGTTCCCCCATTATGCTTTTTTTCGTTTTGTCTCTAGTTCTCCAGCTCACCGAGATGATTCAAATATTAATGGAAAAAACAAAAGCTCCCTTAGCCTGGTAGTATTGTTGCAATACATTATGAATATTTGAAATAAAATTGTCTTCGCCGTGCTTTATAAACCTTACAGTTATATCTGAAATTGTAGCATAAAAAATCCGTTTTGCCATTTGACAAAATAACAATGTAAATTTACATCAATTCATTGGGAGGTGAAAATTTGATTCATAATTCTCACATTATAAGCAATATTTTACACTTCCCAGAACATGAATATTTTTTCTTTTTCCTCCTGTGTATCTCTACTAAGGGCTATGGGCTGGTGAAGTCCTTTGCTTCAGCTCCTTTTAAATGCTCTTGGCAGTTTCTCTCGGCTTGCTGCTTCAACTAGCACCCTCAACGGGATACTTGTTTCACCAGGATTTTTTTCTTACCTTAGCGATGGGTGGTGGCTTTCTGCCCTGACTTGGCATTACCTGGAACTACATTTCCCAGAAGCCTATCTGGTATGGCTTTGACTTTGCTTTGCTCTTTGGGAGAATAACAATACACATTCTCTGAAGATAGTGAGACTGATTTTCAGCTGACGTGGGCAATGTGCCCTGCTGCACCTGCTGCTTCCTGTCTTGAGGCACTAGAGGATGCCTCATCTGCTTCACCAGCTGCCGCCTCACCCTGTCCGGCCTCTCTGAGGCTGGTAGGAAGCTCTGTGTTGCGCTGGTCGGCCTCTGTTCTACAGCTCACACACAAATGGTTGACTTCTTTGTTTTGGCTTCTGTAGAACCTATCTAGATATGCATGAAGCACAAATGTAAATAAATTTATAAAGAGAAATAGGAAAGCGTATATTTATACATAAGATTTTTGTATACTTTTTCCTGTAATATAAACAGGTAAGGACTCAGTAAATTGAGAAATAACTAGACTTAACTATATCCACTGTTACTTCACAATTTGTACAAAATATTTACTGGAAAAGACTCTCTGCTATATATATGTAAGAAGGCAATTTTTTTTTTGTTACAATGGGATTAAGGTAGCAGTTAATGACATGAAAATTTAGTGGAAGGTCCTGCTGTGTTGGAAGGTTGAGATTATAGTTCTAAATAACTTATAAATCAAAGAAAGCTCACAAGTAAAATAGTATTTGGAAAAAAGAATGAATAAAATAGTACATATAAAATTTGCAGAATATGATAGAAATTATGATCTGAGGAAAATTTATGTCCACAAAATCATTCATTCAAGGATAAAGATATGATCTAAATTTTTATCTCATAGAAAGAAAAACCCTTAACCAATGGAAAATAGGAAGAGAATAGTCTAGTAAAATAAAGAGAAAAGTTTAGTAAGTTAGAGAGCCAATGTGATTGAGAAATTCAGCAAAACATAATGTTGATTTTTTAAAATGTATTTTGTACAGGGTCTCACGATGCAGCTCAGATTCCTAGTGATCCTCCTGTTTCCAGCCTCCTTAGAGATGGGATTACAGGTGTGTACCACCACACCCAGTTTCTGTGGACAGTACAGCATGAGGCCAGAGATGCATGTGGTACCAGGGATTGAACCTGGTCCCTGCACTTGCCTTAGAAGGTGGTGAGTCTGCTGAGCTATATCACCAGCCCTAAAGTTGATTCTTTTGAAAAGACTAAGTTGGTAGGTAAATACCACTCAAGGCTGTCAGACACATAATAAGGAGAAGACACAGTAAGTTGTATTAGGGGAAAAGGTGAGATAATGATGCTTTCTATTGATAGTAGTTAAAAGACAAAAAAATATTTATGTTTGCAATTGCTTTGAGAACTCTAGGACTTTTGTTTCCCCAGAACACACTGGAGAGTGACCAAGACAGACCAGACAATCTTTGAGGTTGTCTGAGGGTGTGGTGGGAGGCATTAAGAAACTCTAAATTTACCACAGAATAATCTCATAATGAATCTTCCCCCACTTCAATTTGGCCAATAAGGATAGACCCCATCTACATAAAGGTTGTGGTATTTCTTGGTCAACATACATATACTTGCATCTTACTGTGTATTGCTTACTGCTACATAAATAGCCCAAGGCATTACCAACTGTCTTATTCGGAATGGTAACCAATCTTTCTCTCCTCTTCCATGAAGAAAGCTATATCAGACAAATAATAATAATAACAAAAAACAACCAAAACCCCCAAAACTAAAAACAAAGTTTCCAAAGTTACTGCCAGAGTCCAATTAAATGCAAAGGAAAAATGTAGACAAGGAAGAAGGGAAATGGAAATATAAATGAAACTAGGAATTAGTAACCTATCTGTAGTAGCATCGTATCTGTGGATAACTATCTGAAAATGTAAATAGATTAATATTTTAATTGAAAAACATAGTTACTAAATGTATTTAAAAAGAAAACCTAAATCTCTGTTGCTTATATAAAACTCATTTCTTTTTTTAAGATCATGCATGGACTACAAGGCAGTAATAAGATATTGTATGCAAATAGAATCCAAAAGAAAGTAGGAATAGCCAGAGTGAAATGTCTTTAAGTCAGAAGCAATAAAAATCAAGGAAGATTATTATATCTTGAAAAGGAGATCAATTCAGTAAGATGAAATAACAATTCTAAAATATTAGAACACTGAAAAGTAGTGGTCAAAATAGAGGTAGAGACAGACACTAGTGTCTGACTAAGCAGGGATGTAGCATTCTGCCTTCAGTAGTGATGACCAGATCATCCAGACAGAAAGTCAACAAAGTCACTCAAAATGGAGCCAACACACTACTATACAACACTTCATTGTAAAGCTGATATACATATTTTTAAATCTACATATAAATTATAAAGAATATATCATATGCTAAGCTATAAGGCAAGTTTCAAAATTTTAATAACTAAATCTAGTAATTTTTATGATGACATGCCAAAACAAGCAATCAGCAAATTAGAAACCAAGGACGGGGCTGGGGAGATAGCTCAGTAGAATAAGCGCTTGCCTGGTAAGTGCAAAGGCCTGAGTTCAATCCCTGGTTCTGAAAATCAATGAATCAATCAATCAAGGACCAAATCACCTTGTAAACTCCAAAAATTCATAGAACGACCTACTTGGGAAGAGTCAGAAGACCAAGAAAGGAATTAAGAATGAAGTTAAAAGATTTCTAGAAATAAATGAAAATGGAAACACAATATACTCAAACCTATGGGACACAACAAAAGTTTGTGTGTTGATTTTATGGCAATCAACACATAAACCAAGAAGTACAAAGCCCTCAAGAAATAATCTATCATTGCATCTGAAAAGATTAGACATATAAGAAAAACAAAAACCAAACTCAGAAGGAAAAAGTTAATGAAGATTAGTTAGAAATAAGTTAAATAGATATAAAATAAAAAAATCAACAAAGTGAACTGGTTTTTCACCAAGATAAAATTCACAAACATTAGCTAGATTTAGAGATGGCTGAAAACCAGAACTGGAAAAGGAGACATTACAAATGACACCACAGTACAAGGAGGATCATTAGCGTTTATTATAAACAACTTTGTACCAACAAATTTGATAACCAAAAAACAATGGGCAAATCCCTGGGCACACACACATTACCAAGGTTAAATCATGAGGGAATAAAATACCTCAAGAGATAAATAATAAGAATTAATGCATAATAAAAAGTCTCACATCAAAGACCTGAAATAGATGGCTTCATTGTTGAATTCTGCTAAACATTTAAGGAAAGACTAGCATCAATTTCTTTTGAACTATCCCCAAAAATCAAAGAGAAAAATAATTTTTTCTAGTTTCACCTATGAAGGAACTAGAAAAGTCCTTTTATGAAGTCAAGATCACTCTGTATCAAAAATAGAAATACATCTGTTCGTGCATGCGCACGTGCAAGCGCGTGCACACACACACACACACACACACACACACACACACACGTCCATGTAAGCTATAAGTCAATAACTTTGACATGTATATATTCAAAAGTCTTCACAAAAATACCATCAAGCTGAATCAAAAGCCCATCACTAAAAATAGTGTTTACTGTGATCAGGAGAGATTTGTGCCAGGGACGCACCAATGATGTCGCCACATATGCAGATCAATAAACGTGATACAACACAGTAATGGAATGAAGAACAAATATGATCCCTTCAACGGATTAAGAGAAGGTATTCAAAAAAATGTGTCACCTCCTTATGATTGAAACTCTAAAATATTAGCTATATGAGGAACATAACAGCATATAAAGATGATGTAGTAAGCCAGCAGTGAATAAAATACTTAATTGACACAAGCTGAATGCCTTCTCTGAAAGATCTGGAGTAAGACAAGTGTGCTTCCTGAGCACTTTTTGTCTAAATAGTCCCAGAAGTCCCAGACAAAGTAACCAGGCAAGAAGAGGAAATAAAGGCCATACAAATGGAAAAAAGAAGAATTCAAATTGTTGCTATTTGTAGGCAATATGATCATGTATATAGAAAGATGCCTCTATCAGAAACCTTATAAGAGAATTCAGAAAAGTTAAAAGATAAAATAATCAATATGTGAAACTATTTTTTTTGTTTGAATGGTTTGAATACAAGTTTCATTACTGTGATGATTTAAATAATAACAAGTTCATGATATAAGACAATTTAGAGTGCATACTAAGCAAAAATTATTTGGTACTTTCTGTACTTTTGGCATTATCTATATAAATAAACTATTCTATTAAATCAATTTAGAAATAAACTTATATATATTTCTCTCAAAATGTCTAGGAAAGTTATTAATTCTACAAGCAAAATTTTTAAAGTAATTAATGGAAGAGAAAGTTAGGGAGATGTTGGAAAGGGTACAAAATTTCACTTATATAAGAGAAACTAAGAGACTTATTGGCTGTAGTTAGTATACTACGTCCTTGAAAAATACCAAGAAAATGGATTTTTTTGCTTTTCTGATCACAAAGATGTTAACTATGTGAAATGCTATAATTTTTAAGTAACTCTTGTTCGGCATTTTAAAATTTTAAAGCATCATGCTGTATGTGATAAATACATTCAATATTATTTATCAATGAAATAAATGTGGTGGAAATTAATAATTTTTCCCAGATTCATAAGAATAAGTAAAATAATTTAAATTACAGTCTGGCATAATTTTCTTTCATCATCATGATTTCACTTTAGTATTTCTTATATCACACATCTGCTTACAAAGCTTTCATTTATCTGACATTGTCTTATATTCCCTTTATATCTAAAGGACATTTTTACCAGAAGCATAATTATTTCAACAATTTTTCTTTTACTTTCAGAATGTTATGGTTTGCACATGAACATCCTGCAATAGCCTCATACGTTTGGAGAATATTTGGGGTACAGTGCTGTGACAGTTGGGCTAGGAGGTGAGGCCTTGGTAGAGGTCACTGGGAGCCTGGGAGCCTGATCTGGAAGAGTATAGCTCCCTCCACTGCTTCTCCTTCTTGCTTCCTGATCACTGTGACAGAAGCAGCTTTCCTTTACTCTTGCTCTCTGCTATTTGTATCTTCCTTGCAGGTAGCCAACCTTGGACAGAGGTGGAAGCCATAATTCCCCTCTCCTTTAAAAGTGAGTGTTGCTTATTGTGTTCCAGTGACAGGAGAGTGACTGTGGCCAGTACTTGGTAGATGCTGTCCTAACGCCTTTTTAACATCTATGATCTCACATGAGGAATCAGCTGTCAATTTTATTTAAATTCTCTTATACATAGTGTGTTTTTGCTTTATTTTACTATTTTCAAGATTTATTTATTTATTTTCTTCTCCTCGTCCTCCTCGTCCTCCTCCTTCTCCTCCTCCTCCTCCTTCTCCTCCTCCTCCTCCTC
>PVJA010040739.1:0-18319 GCA_004027025.1 Myocastor coypus | reverse complement strand
ATGAAATTTTCTCTTACCCAAGGAACAGCAAATAGTAGTGTGTGCACACCCCTGAGATATCTATGTGAGGTTGTTTTTATCCAGTCTTTTCCCTGTTATTGAAGCCAACAGATGCTCCTTGGGGAACAGGCCTCCATTATCTCCAAAATAGAAACATAATGATTTGCTTCGTAATCGCCAAGCTAAGCGTTCTGGAATAAGACCTAGTGAGGTGCTGTGTAGTCATTAGCATGCTTCGGAGCCCAACTGAAATGATTCCTTTCTTTTTATTTCTCCATAGCTACTGTATATAGCACAGAATAATATGGCAATGCTTACTATATTTTACATATGTGTTTATCTGATGATCCGCGATGGTGAATTTATTTTCATACAAATAGTTCTCATTCATAACCTACCTATTTAATGACTTTGATACTTGCACTGAGGTGTGCTCTTCTAAGTTATGAAGTGTAGCTCTAAATTAGCATTCATCGTTTTGGATATCAGCCAGATGCCTCAGCAGATTAAAGTGCCTGCTTAGGAAAGCTTGGGCGGCTTTAGGGACCGCAGTTTGATCCCCGGCACTACATGCTGCGCTAGCCCTGCCCTCAGGGCAGGCTGAGACAGCCATAAAAATAAATAAATAAACAAACAAACAACAAAAGAATTAATCATTTTTGTTTCGTGAAATCCTCTTCATTTTTATTATAGGGCCTCAGGGCTTTCTTGTACTATGTGCTTTATTTACACACTGCCATAATTTTGCTGAATGTACAGTAGATAATAGTACTGCAGTTCTCCATTTTGGAGACCTACTGGTGATCTTTAAATCGGGTTGTTATTTCAGGGATATTCAGCTTAAGGATTTCATTGCAGATTGTGAACTAAGGTATCTGTTTAGCAGCACTGATCTCAACTGTTTCTGCTGTCTTGAATAATGCAGTCAGTTGCACCGATTAGCACCTAGGTTCTCCGTGGTTTCCCATTGGTCTAGGTACTTGTGCTTATGCCAGCAGATGCCAATTCAGCTGTTGTTACATTGAAATTTATTTTGAAATAGCATATTGAGTTCCTATATCTTTGAAAGCTTCCTTTATGTTTTTTTTTATCTTTAATTCTTCTTTCTCTTACATCTAAATGTCCTAGATAAAAGAACTTAAACTCAGGGCAGTAGTTCTTTTTGTTGTTTGTTCTGTCCTAGTATTAATTTAGTGAAGCACAATTCTAATTTCACTTTTTAAACTCAAAGATTTTTGTTCCTGTTAATTACTTCATTGCATATTTGAAGATATTGAGTAACTTGAAGCAGCTCTTTTTATAATTCTTCTTTGTAATCTCTCTGGTACTGATAACCTTTGGACAATGTGGGGAAGTTTTGACCATTACACAAGGGCATCATCACTTGAAACATTTTATGTCTGTTGACCTGTGGTACAACAAGGTCGTTACATGACTGGGTTTTTGTTCCAATCATTGTGATGTAGCTTCCTGATCCTCTTTGCAGAAAACCTAAGCAATGCTTTCCGTTTTTGATCCTTTAGACATTTTCCATGTCAAACCACTAAATGGAACCCTGTGTCCATGTCTGGACTACTGCTGGTGTTCTGTCGCCACTTTACCACTAGATGGCGATGGGTGCACCGATTCTTCCCAATGCCATGTCCCCCTTCACCTGAAGCCTAGGAAGACCAACATGGCTCCAGGAAGGTCCAATGCCCACACTCCCGTGCGCTGCCTGTTGCTGGGATGTTCTGACGGTCCCAGGTCCCGTGAGGAAAACATTCTGTCTTCTACCTGTCTCCTTCAAGTCCTTGTCCCGCTGGGAGATACCATCTCTGGCAGCCTGGGAGCTGAGCTCTGCCCCTCCTTGGTGACATCAGTTCACTGCCAGGGTGAGGTGGACCACACCTGCCCTCACTGTCCTCTGGTCTCAGGAATGATGTTCATTGAAATCCAGTGTTAGCCTGTGCAGTGGACAGTGCCTAACCATGGAGGCAGGGACTGAAATCCCCACCTTGCTTCTGGATGCTGGGGCCTGAAGATTATACACTGCTGTCTTTACTCTGGATGCTGCTGAGGAGAGCAGAGAACTAGGATATTCGGGTCTCACACAAGCAATGCGCTCCTGTGCTCAGCTCCCCACATCTTCCTGCAGCCTTGCACCTGGCCTCCGACTATCTCACATGCCTGAGCACTTGACCTGCAGCAGTGCTTGAAGCCAGCTCTATGACTGTCCCAGGACCTTTCTCATTTGCTATTTCCCTTCTGTGGGGTGAATGCCCTCCACTCAAGCTGGGCTTCCTGCTCTCTGCTCCATTCCACCGATCATTTCCCAGTAGCATTTGCTCTCAAGGTTACTTCATTCCAAACCTGTGTCTGTGCACATGTGTGTGTGTGTTTGTTGAAGTCGAATTTTATTTGGATCTAGCATGTTTGTTAAAAGTTCTCACAGCCTAGACAGAACATATGATTATATGCTGAAAATCTGAAAATATGGGGGTTCTCTGTCCCCAATCCACCTACCAAGGTACAGAATCTCCTGCAGATTCCAGTGAGCAGCCATAATGTCACATCCTACTGAAGCTTCTTCTCCATAGGCAGAGAAGAGAGGGCTTCTAGGTGACTGAAGACCCAAGGCTATTGCCCTCTGTGTAGAGGTAAACACTAGGCACCATTGCTTATGTCCCCACACAATGGGTCAGCTGAGCTCTCCCTTCAGGTTCTGCCTATGTGGCAGCAAGGACACTCTCAGAACATGCAGAGGTTCCACCCTCACTAGCTGGGTAAGGGAAACCGCCCTCCCCACTGAGTAAGCATTTACACCATGCCTGTGAAACACGAGAGACACTCATTTCTTTTTAAACATCTTATATCTTGGTGTTTCAATTTTTTATTTAAATTATTTTGTAAATTGTATTCATACAAATGATGACTTTGTATTTTGTAAAGCAAATTTTCACTCATCCTTCATACTAACTTGATGGTAGCAAATAGCGTGACCTCTCCGGCACTTGTGATATAAGAAATAAATATTGCGTCAAAAGTATCTTAGGTATATTTTTTTGGCAAAAAGATTATGTAGTGCATATTTAGTAACATGATACAAATGTCTCTGACCATTGTAGCAAATAAATTTTGCCTCATTTAATTTAAGAATTTCTTCCTGTTAATTTTCTCTGCAAAGTCACAGATATTAACAACTTTACTAACAAACACTGAGTGTATAAATTTTCTAATTGAGATATGTATAGAAATGAATGAAAGGGGTTGGATATATAGCTCAATGGTATAAACACCGGCCCAGGAAATGCAAGGAACCAAGTTCAAGCCTTCATACTGAATGCCACGGACCCCGAACCTGGGCTCGCCTTTCTGGCTATTGAAGCAAAGTGTGGTGGTGCATGTATGTAATCCCAGCACAGGGATGACAGAGACAGTAGTGTAGCATGGCCTGGTATTAAATATAAAGCAGAGGAAAAAGAAAGGAAGAGATAAAGAAACATCACAATTTATAAACGTAACTCGAGACAGAGATAAACTGATTATTATGAAATTATTGAGTTTTTATGTGATGAACAATGACACTGATGAACAATTAAATGATGATTAATATTTTGAATATTAATATTCATTGAAATATATAGCAATTATGTTTGTTTACTCTTTTATTTCCTGGAACTGGGAATTGAACTCAGGTCCTTGTGTTTGTCAGGCAAGCTCTTAATCTACTGAGCTATCTCCCCAGCCCAAGAATAGCTACCAAAAATGAGTCAACTAATAAGAAATGCTGAAGCGTCTGAAGGGTAAAAAGAACACTTCTTCACTTCCAATGCGAACCTTCACTGGCACAATCACTATGAAAATCAAGGTGGACATACCTTAAAATATGAGGCTTAGAAGTGTCATTCAAGCCAGGTATAACCCTCTGGGTACTTTTTGTTTTTTTCTTTTGTGTGACAAGGGTTCAAACTCATAATCCTGCTCTTGCCAGGCAGGCACTTGTGCCATGGAGCTATCTCGCCAGCCCCCCGTCTGGGTAGTTTTTCAGCAGAATTGCAAACATCATATCACAGTGAAATATGTGCACGAAAGTTCATAGCAACAGACTCTGCCATTGCCAAATCTTGGCAACAGTCTAAATGCCTCTTATATGAGGAATGGTTAAAAAAGATGGGATATTTTTATATAATGGAGTACTACTCAGACATAAAAAATGATAAACAAGGGTTTTAGAGTTAAGTTGATGCAAATAGAGGCTATATTCATAAGGGAAGTAAATGAGACCCACATGTGTGAATATCACATTGTCTTGCTAGTATAAGAACCTAAAAGATGAAATAAACTCTGAAAGATACAATAGATACAGTGAAACAGAAAAAAAAAAAAAACTGAAGATAAGAATCAAATAATGGAGCTGAGGAAGACGAAAGAAGGTAGATTTATATTCATGACCAAATCTAGGAGGGCGTGTGCATGTCTGTGAACAATGCGCCAAGTCTCATTGATTTAAAAATTATTTTCCCAACTGCCTGCAACATTAAGACATACCACCGTCCCACAACTTAATTCTATTCTAATGTATTACTTATTTAGAATCAAAACTTACGAATTACTACATATTTTTAGCCATCCGTTTCTTCATAAAATAAGTTGAAAAACAGAGATTTTTAAAAATTAAAGTATTACTATTCAGAAATATACAGTAGATGCCAAATAAAAACAGCAAGAAACAGCCAGATAGCTCAGCAGACTGAAAATGCTGCTTAGGAACAGCACAGGGGCTGGGGTTCAATCTCTTGCACTACAAGCCATGCAGGCATGCTATCAGATTGCACATGACTGTATTCTGAGCTCACGGGGTGCTAAAAACAGGAGGATCACTGAGAGTCACTATAGACTCTGTACTAACTAAATACATAAAAAGTACAGGAATCCAAGTGTTTTTTGATAATGGTTAACGTTTATTGTATTGTCCTAAAATTTTATTGCCAATTTCTGACCAGACAATATGGAAGCATTCATTACATGCTATGCAGTAGTTAGGTGCACTCAATGTCATTATTTAGGGGATTTTGTGGATGGAAAATAAAAGAAACACCAGACCTAGAATCTAAATGTTACAATCTTCATGTGAAGGACACTGCTCTTAACCTTACTGCTACTAAGCATTGTAAACTTCATGAAACATGACAAAATGAAGGGCATTTTCATTATATTATTTTGTAAAATTATAATATGTGCAAATGTTATATTGGTAGAGTTAAAAACTTGTAGAAATTTTCTCATATTTCCTGATAAATGTTCCTTAAAATGACAGATTTTTTTATATCTTAAAAATTATCATTTAACTCACTCAAGATTCCAGCCGGAAGTAGACAGAAATTGGGCCTCAAAATGTTCAAGATCATGAGAAATAATAAACAGAAGCTGGAGAGGCAAATAAAATATAAGGCTCAATTATTTTCAGGATGGGATGAAAGAATTTCCTAGATTAAGGAAATAAATAAGGAATATGGGAATACAAGCCTATGATCACGGTTATTCTAGCTGCCTGGAGCTCCTTTCTTCTGCAGGACTCTCAGGACAGCGCTCTTCACCTCTCTGTTCCTGAAGCTGTAGATGAGGGGATTCAGCATGGGAATCACAATGGTGTAGAACACAGAGGCCACCTGGTCCTTGCCCAGGGAGTAGGACTGCTTCGGTTTGAGGTAAGTGAAGATCATGGTGCCGTAGAAGACGGTGACGCCCAGGAGATGCGAGGCGCAGGTGGAGAAGGCTTTTCGCTTTCCTGCAGTGGAGTTAATTTTCAGGATGGTGGAGAGGATGGACACGTAGGATCCAGAGATGGTGAGGAGCGACAGCAACAACGTGTACCCAGCACAAATGAATATAGTGAGCTCGACCTTAGAGCTATCACTGCAAGACAGGGCTAAAATCGGGGATGTGTCACAGAAAAAGTGACGGATGACGTTAGAGCTGCAGAAATGCAGTCTGCTCATGAAAACTACATTCACAGTGGAGTCCACAAGACCAGGGGTGTAGGAACCAGTAAGCAGGGTCCAGCACAGTCTTGGGGACATGACAGTTGGGTAGTGCAGAGGGTTGCAGATAGCTACATAGCGGTCATAGGCCATTGAAGAAAGAAGAAAGCACTCGGCAGCAGCAAAGACTGCAAAAAAGTATAGCTGGGTGAAGCAGCCCAGGAACGAGATGCTCTTGGTGGAGGACACTAAGTTCTGCAAGGTTCTAGGGGTGATGACGCTGGAGTAGCTGAGGTCCAGGAAGGACAGGTGAGTGAGGAAAAAGTACATGGGGGTGTGCAGCTGGGGGTCCAGGCGGATCAGGATCATGGCTGTGTTCCCCAGCATCGTGACGAGGTAGATGAGGAGGAAGAGCAGGAAGAGGCCCAGCTGGGTCTCTGCAGAATCTGCCAGCCCCAGAAGGATGAAGTCAGGCTTCTTGGTGGAGTTCCAGATGTCCATGTTGTCCTGCTGCATTTGTCTCTTTAATAAGCAATGCCAAATTTTCATGCCACTAAAAATATTTTTGATTATATCAGTGCCTCAATATTTTTCCTAAGTAGTATACCTAGAACATTATGAAACTACAGTAAACAAGGGGAAAAATAGTCCTTTTTCAGGCATAGATATGCTCAAAATAGGAGCTTTCTTTCTGATACATTAAAAGGTACGTACTGTTTTCAGTGTGAAATTGAACACTATTCTAAATCATTTTCATTAATAATACCTTTAACTGTGTAGAAAATAGTAGGCAACAATATTACCCACATACTTTATACCATATGAAGGGCACAGAGATTACTTAGTACAAGTGACAGCTACGTGTTGCCTCGGACTCCTCCTAGATAGTCTGACTCCAGTGAAGAGACATGCGATGGCCATTGGTGACTGGAATGTGTTTAGCACTCACATCATTGGCCCTGATGAAACCATTTATATTTTATCTTCTCTTTCCTTTATTCCCAATGAACTCTCACAGCAACTGATTTTTTTTCTCTGGGGATTTAGGTGTGCTACATCAGTATTAATTCATGAGAATATGGTAACGGACAGAAAAAATGATCTGCTTTGTATCTTGGAGGCAAAGTTTCACTGTGAATTCCGGGCTGGCTTGAATCTGCACCTGTGCTCCTGACACAGACTCTAGAGCCCTGGAATTATACGCATGCGCCACCGTGCTTGGCTTACAACTGGCCCTTCAACTGTTTTGCATTCTTGCTGATATACTGCTTCTCGAACTCGCCATAGGTGAGCCAGGGAAACAGCTGCGCAGAGCATTCATGGCTTCTCCGAGTAATGTCATGTCTGCCTGAGAGAAATGTTCGGGGTGACCCAGGTGCTTTAAGTCTGGTTTAATTTTGAAAAGGGTGGAAAGGAGCTTGGGATCTCCTGGCCATGAAAACCCATGCGGATGTGCACCTGGGAGACTTCAATGAAAACAAAACTCTTATCTTTCCACATAAAGAAATGCCCCCACTTTGTGTGAGTAAGTAAAAGGAGTATGGATTTTCAACGCCATCAGTGATGGCTATTTTAAACTGACCATTCAAACTGAACTTACTCTCAAAACTATGCTTTCAGAATATGTACTTTCTGTATGTTTATTTTTAAAAGATAATAAAAATTATTGAAAAGACCTTAAAATATTAGACATGACATGAAATTCAGAAAACAAGAAAACACCAATGCAGCAATGTTTGTTACATGAAAATAATTTCATGCATGCAAGATTCCCTTTTATACAAATCCTAATATTATATCTGGTTGGATACTATATCTGTATATCTATCTATCTATCTATCTATCTATCTATCTATCTATCTACAGTTTTCAATAATACCATTGCAGTTGCTCTAAAATAATCTCCAGCTGTTTTCAGAAAGATACTTACTGTGCCCCAAATTTGCTGGATAAGTGATTTTCCAAGATCATTTGTTTAGGAATTTGTCAACTGCAAGTATTCTTCAAAATAAAATTTGATAATCATATTGTTGAACTGAAAATTATTGTAGACCATTTGTTTCCACGGAGGTACTCCATTTTTATGTTTTGCAGCTTTCATTGTTTTTATCCTGGTTTATTTCACTAATGAGTATATGTTCAATATACATCCACTTATATATGAAGTCCTCAAACTTATTATTCTTTATAGCTGAGTAATATTCCATTGTATAAAAATTCCACATCTTTTTCAACCATTCTTCAAATGGTGGGCATTTTGTTTTTATCCTAAGCTAAGCTGTGCTGCCCTAGAAATCCTAATCAAGTCTGGATCAACTGGGAGCTGATTCAGGAATTTTCCTCAAGAAAAACCTGGAAGGAGAGCTGCGGGTGCAGGCAGCCAAGCCCAGCCCTTCCTTTGGGCCTGGCCCTTCCTGGGAACCGCCTATAATGCACACTCTGAGCGCTGCAGCAGTATTTGGTCTCGCTCAGGGAGCGATTTCCAAGGGAGATTTTTGGCTGGAATCCAAAGGCCTAACCTGGATTTAATGAGCTTAAGTGCTGTCTTTCCCCATAGAACTCCAACATTTAAATCCAATCACTTTACTTGAGCTTGTGGCCTTCCACATTTTCCTCACCTTCATTTATTTTGTTCTTAAATTGGCTCATAGTTACATGCACACACGGGAAATAGTGTTTTCATTCAGGCGATAAGGGGGCAGGGATTGACTAGGAGGATGGAGGACATTTTCAGTGTCACAGTTACTTCACTACTGGGTCCATGAAGGGTGGAACACTGAGAGGTTCACTAGGATATTTTTTTTTTCCTTTAAGGGTCTAGACTGTAGGGTCTCACTAATAGATCGCACTCATAGTAGTCCAGTGTTTACAGCCTCCCAGGACCCTGTGGCTGCTTGTAAGTACTTCAGTCTGCTGAGCTATTGGGCCGGTCCAAAAGGGTTTTAAACTAAAAATTGTGCATGGACCACAGGAATGAAGCATTTAATTGGAAAACAATGAAATTGAAAGAGGAATGTAAGGTAGTACAAGACTTATTAGCATTTTGCTTTCACAGTGGTAATTTCTTTTGGTTAAATAATTTTTGGGGGAAAAAAAAACCTAATTTGGAGTGTGAGTTTTGGTTGCATATTTATGAAAGCACCATGTGTTGAGTACCGTCTCCCCATTCATGACCAGCTGTACTCAGCTGCACTGAGTCTCGCCCTTGCATGACTCAGGCTGTGGTTCCCAAGCTTGTCTCAGAAAGCTGAGAGCCTGCAGGGCCAGAGCAGGCAAATGCTTGTCTCCTTCACAGCAAGGCGCAGAAGCTCCACTCTGGCTCAGCTGAGGCCCCACATTCGTGACAGCTGGACTCATAAAATATAGTATTCCCTTGCTATCTTTACATATATATATATATATATATATATATATATATATATATATATATCAGAGAGACAGTGAGACAGAGAGACAGAGAGAGACAGACAGAAAGAATGAGACAGACAGAGAGAGAAGCAACTCAGAAATGTAACAAGCCCAGACAGTAACATAAAGTCTAGCGTGAGCACTGAGGGTAAACCTGCTTGTATACCTACTCTCACATAAGATGCTGTTTTGATAAGAATAAGACAAAGTGCCTGCATTGGCAAGTGCAGGAACCAGGGCTCCATGCACATCCCGCATGCCAAACCAGCCCTGGTCCTGGGACACGCTAGCTGTGACCACTCTGGACCTGGTGGCACACACCTGTAATCCCAGCGATGGGGAGGCTGAAAATTATGAGTCTGAACTTTGCAGTGAGATCAAGTACCCAATACATACATGAAAAAAAGCAATACTAAAAAATTAAAATAGAACAGCACACATGAAATACTTTATCAAAGGGCTTTTTAATGGTTATGATTAATGACTTGTTTTCACTTTCTCAACAAGTTTGATTTCTTAACACTGCACTGTTAAAACTACACAACAAATCAAACAACAACATATAATTTATGTTTGTGTATACTTTCTAGTTTCTCCAACTCTCATACTAATTCAGGATGGGGAAGGAGGGTGAGATCAGGTGGGATGAGTTGGGCTGGAGAGGGCTCAGTGAAAACTTAAAAGATGGTGGGACGGGGTGCTGAGCAGGGGTGGGAAGAGGAGGCACGAGGAGCAGAGAGGATGGGAATCTAAAGGAAAAAGGGACTAAATATGGGGACAGGGAATCCAGTGAAGCATTTACAGGCATGTGTCTTCTAGGTGTGTGAGAGCCTTGCGCAGCACCCTGGCAGGGAGAGGACCTGTGCTGCTCAGCTGGGACAGCGCAGGAACAACCATGAGGGCTGGACTGCTTTCCAAGTAGCACACAGAAAGTGATTCTCCAGGAGTCCTCTGCAGAGTCCTCTGATTCCTCCAGGACTCTACTTTGTTTTTTTTTTTTTTTTTTTTTTGGTGGGACTGAGGTTCAAACTCACGACCTTGCACTTGCCAGGCAGGCACTTGTGCCACGGAGCTATCTCCCCAGCCCCCAGGACTCTACTTTGGAACAGAGATTATTAGGAGGAGGACCAAAGAATCATTCTGTCTTTTCCCCTGTATCCTTCAAGCTGCTGTCCCATTGGGAGAGCACATCTTTGGCAGCGTGAAGGCTGAGCTCAGCTCCTCCTTGCGGACATCAGTATTCTGCCAGGTTTGTCAAGGGTGAGGTGGACTACATCTGCCCTTACTGTTCTCTACTCTCAGAAATGATGGTCAGCGGAATTTAATGTCGGCCTGTATATTGGGCAGGGCCTAACCATGGTCTCAGCGACTGAAATTTCCAGCCTTGCTCCTGGACGCTGGTACCTGATGAGTACATGCTGTTCTGTTTACTCTGGATGCTTCTAAGGAGAGCACAGAGGTTGGGCATCTGGGTCCTCACAGTCAAAATGATCCCCTGTGCCCTGCTTTCCTTCTCTGAAACCCTGCACTTGGCCTCATACTTCACCTGCAGCAGTGTTTAAAGCACCTGTACGATTGTCCCAGGCCCTTTGTTTTTTTGTTTGTTTGTTTTTTCCCTTCAGTGGGCTAAATTCCCTTCAGAGGAGCAGAGCTGAGCTTCCTGCTCTCTATCGCTTCCCACTGAGGATTTCCCAGTAGCGTTTGCTCTCAAGCAAACCAGATTGTAGGATTTATAGCTCAGTCTCTTGCTATCATGTGTGTGCATGCATATGCATGTGTGTGTGTGTGTGTGTGTGTGTGTGTGTGTGTCTGACAGTAGACTTTCTTTTAGATCAAATCTGTCTACTAAAATATCTCACATTCTGGAGAGAAGATGCTGTTAAGTGCTGAAGATCTGAAAATGTAGGGTGCTCTGTTCTCTTTCTCCACCTACCAAGGTAGAGAAGGTACTGCAGATGCCTGTGAGCCCCTGTAAGGTCTGCATCCTACTGTAGCTTGCTGTCCTTAGGCACAGGAGTGAGGTCTTCTACTTGACCTAGATTCAAGTCTGCTTCCCTCAGTGCAAAAGGAAACTCTAGGCACCATTGCTTCCATCCTCATTCATGGGCTCAGCTACATTCTCCTCCTCAGGCTCTGTCTGTCTGGCAGCCACGTTGGCTCTCAGTATACACACAGGTTCCTCAGTCATCAGCTGAGAAAGGGGAAATTCCCCTCTGCACTGAGCAGCCAGTTAGTCTGTGCCCGTGTAATGCTGGAATCACTCATCTTTAAACATCATATATCTCAGGCTCTCCTACTCAAAAAGGAAGAAAGCCTGGAGCAAAGAAGAGTGACATAAGTCTGGATACTGACCTTTGGGCACCTGGGACGGAGGGTGGTGTCCCATGTGTAAGCTGATCTAACCCTGCACGCAGGCAGGATTCTCTGCTACACAGGAAACCATGATGAAATCCAACTACAATGCTAAGACAGAGAATCTCCAGCTAAAGAACTTACATGGATCTCCAATCTTCCTAGGGGGTCTCTATGGACTACGTGTGAGAAAAACCAATGTGACCACGTTGCTCAAATACACTGCTCCCTGGTAGTATTTGTCCCACAGCACAAGAATACCAGAGAGTTCTAGCTGATGCAAAACAGTTCTAGTGCAGAGGACAAATCACATGATGGGCTATGTCAGAATTTAAACTGGGTATTGGTTTAAAAGTATTGGGTATTGATTTAAAAGTATTCAGTAAAACAGTCAAAATACGCATGCATCTTCCCAAACATGAAACCAGGTAAATAGAGTCCAACAAGATCGCTACAGTTAGGATAGATTAAGAGACAATTACGAGGCACAAAAGGAAATAACAGAGCTGGGCCACACAGAAGTAATGTAGAGAAATGGAATGAACGAAAAGGTACATAGCAACTGCGGGCGATGTCCAATTTGTTTAATTTTAAGAAGGAAGGGAACAGGAACAATGTGAGAAAATAGTAGCAATATTTTAACAACAAGGAACTGAAGAAGGGACTGGCTATGCCATCCCAGCATCCTGCAGAGGATAAATACGAAGAATTCCTTAGCCTAGGCAGAGAAAAAGTGACAAGTGTAAAAATGCGAAATGAAATGTGACATTGTAAATTAAATTGCAATTACGTTTTAATAAGCACCGCAGAAAAGTCACACTATTTCACTAGGACTTTATACCATATATAAATATGTCATTTATGAAGAAAAGAAAAGAAAGTATTAGGAGAAAAGATCAATATTCCTCAAAGAACCTTATATTGCCCGTTGTTTAATAAGAGTTTGAAATGTAGTTGAAAAGTATAGTTGTTTCCAGTTATTCTGTGTGAGTTGGGTTCAGTGTTAAGAAAAAACTTCAAAATATTATTTTATATATCACTTTATATGACTATACTACGTTATGACTAGCTAAGATCACAATTCATTACTGCATGAATAAAGGAATATACATACATATATGAATAAAATAATAACACCATATAATACCACAAAGTGTCCCATAGTTTTTCCTCACAAAAAACACAATAAAATGTGAAAAATTGTGAACAAATTCTGCCTATGATATTGATGATTGTAAACAAAGGTTTTTAATGATATATCCTAATAAGTAGGTAAAAATTATACGTGTACTATTTAATTTAAGTTATTTTATTTTTTAAAATTTTGTTTATTTTATTTTTTTTCTTGTTTCAGAAATTTTATTTGTTTGTTTATTTATTTAATTTTATGGCCGGCTCAGCCTGCCCTGAGGGCACGGCTGGTGCAGCATGTGGTGCTGGGGATAAAACCGCAGTCCCTGCAGCCGCCTAAGCTTTCCTAAGTAGGCACTTTAGACCACTGAGCCATCCTGCCGGGCCCCTAGTTTAAGCTATTTTATGCAAGTGTTGATACAAATAAAGTTTTTTTTTTTTTGGGGGGGGTTCAAACTCACGACCTTGCACCTGCCCAGCAGGCACTTGTGCCTCGGAGCTATCTCCCCAGCCCCCAAATAAAGTATTTGTAATTTGTGAAATAAATCTTTCCCTATACTGCACACTAACATGATGAGGTGCAGAGTGTATGACTTCTCCCTCCCTTGTGGAAGAAAGGAACCTGTAATGAGATCAGAGGCCTGGAGCAGGTGAACTCTGACGTACTGACCAAGGAGGATCCAAACCCAAAGTCTTGTGAGCAATGGGGCGCACATGGACCCCAGTAATTTTAGGTTGGAACCTGAGTATCACTTTATCCTGAGGTAGTCTATTCCTGAATATTTTATAACAGTCAGAAAACTGATTCCTAGTACAGACGCCCTGCGTGGCACCCACCACGTCTGGCAGCTTCCTCTTCCCAGAGACCTCTCCCTTACTGAAGCATCACAGCAGCGCCGCTGCCTCTCCATTGATTGTTAGGGAGTGAAGCCTCATGGTCATACTTGCTGAGCTGCATTACAGGCCCTTAAAAATCGTATTTTTATTATCTAGCACATTAAAGTGGTGCTCAGAAAGCAAGCTTGATGTGTTCAGTTATTTCAAAGAAGAAACTTGTGTTGCATGAGCTGAATAGTGAGGTAAGAAATGAATGCTGGGTTAGGGGGCTGGGGAGACAGCGCAGCAGCTTAAGCACCTGTCTGGGAAGTACTTTATCCCCAGACTGATTGATCTCTGTTACCCAACAATAACTAACTAAATAACTAACTCACTAACTAACTAAGCAAACTAACATGCTAACTAATCAATAAAATAATGTTGAGTCGACAGTAAGTGCTTTAAATGTTTTCTGTGGCCAATGGATAATATTATACATATTTAATGACATGATACCAATGGTTCTAATCATTATAATAAAATAACCTAATATAACTAAATTAAAAATTTCTTCAAGTTACATATTGTCTACACTCATGCCTTTTATTCACAAGTTTGCTGACAACAACTAACAGTATAAACTTTCTAAACAAATCAGGACTGCCCATTCGACTCTGTCCCTGAGGCACACAGAGACCTGGTAGACCCTGTACTAAAACACATAAACTAAAATAAAATAGCATGACATGACATGAAATAAAATAAATATAAAATTTGATTTTAAATGAAACAGTCAGTATAAAATAGCCTTAAAATAACAAAGAGAAATTTCAAAATGCAACCATGAAATGTATGGATAAAATCCTACAAAAACTAAAGTTGCTATTATCATGGAAAGAAGCTTATGGAATGCCACAGTTTCAAAATCAATGGATAGGGGCCCGGCAGGATGGCTCAGTGGTCTAAAGCGCCTGCTTCGGAAAGCTTGGGCGACTGCAGGGACCACAGTCCGATCCTCGGCACCACATGCTGCGCCAGCCCTGCCCTCAGGGCAGGCTGAGCTGGCCATAAAAATAAATAAATAAATAAACAAACAAAAGTTCTGAAAGAAGAAAAAAAAATCAATGGATAATTTTTATTTCAATATCTTTATTTCTTTTTTTTTTTTTTTAATAACACAGCTATTATACACAGTGATGTCTTTTTAGTGACATTACCAACCAGAGGAAGTCAGCAGAAAGGCCAAGAGGCAGCTGGCAGAGGCTGCTTCTCCCATCACAGGCAGGTGGGTCTCTAACATGACCCACAGAAGCACCCTAACATGGACCGCTGCACACAGGTGATTACAATGGTACATTCATTCACGTTTCCTTTTCTAAGCTCCATAAAACAAGATTTTAAATTTTATGCACATAAGGAACACATGACTGTTACAGAGTATCACTACACTGAGATGATTCAGTGCTCCTGGTTAAAGTGAAAAAAAGCACACAGATCTTACAGGGATTAGAGGAATCCTGGTGAATACACACAGGGAAATGCATTATCACCCACCCAGGAAGGGACGTGCCGAAGTGTCAGCAACAGAAAATGCTCATCCGTCTTTTAGCCTTTTTACTGGCTGTAAATGAAGTTGAATAAAAGATCTGTGGAAGCAAAGGTGCACTATTGAGAAATACAGACACTGTAGTATTTGGAACTCTTCCTGGAATCCACAGCTTGTGGTGACAATAGACAGCACTGACGGGTTGTCCTAAAGGGTCACATCTGCGTTCTGATCAGAGGACACGGAAGGATCTCACCTCCCTCCCAGATGTGCGTGCTGCACCTTACTATTCTGGGAGTCGGTGTGGGGCATAGAGGAGCAGAGCTGCAAATCTGCAATCCAAATGCTGGGATCATGATTTTTAAGCCCTTGCACCAAATCCTGCAGCCACCCATCATTTTATAAAAATATGGATGAAAATGATGGGCTCTTTCAATATAAAGTTTAACAAAATTTAAGATTGTAGAAAATGCCATTGACACATTTTTAAAATAATGAAAATTTTCTCACTCTCTGAGAAAAAGAAATTAAAGTGGAGGATTTTATATCTTAGATGTAATACAATCCATTATAAAAATCAAATATAACCTTGACAGAATATGTCAAGGGCAAAATGGAATTGCTGAGCAACTGTGACATTTTAACTGCCTGGGGCCATCACTTTTCTGCAGACTCTCAGGACAGCGTTCTTCACCTCCCTGTTCCTCAGGCTATAGATGAGAGGATTGAGCATGGGGATCACAATGGTGTAAAACACAGAGGCCACCTGGTCCTTGCCCAGGGAGTAGGACTGCTTAGGTTTGAGATAAATGAAGAGTATAGTGCTATAGAAGATGGAGATGCCCAGGAGGTGGGAGGCACAGGTGGAGAAGGCTTTGCGCTTTCCTGCAGTGGAGTTAATTTTCAGGATAGTGGAGAGGATGGACACGTAGGATCCAGAGATGATGAAGAGAGACAGTGAGCCAAATGCAGAACAAAGGAATATAGTGAGCTCAATAGCAGACGTATCAGTGCAGGACAAGGCTAAAATTGGAGAGACATCGCAGAAAAAGTGACGGATGACATTAGAGCGGCAGAAATGCAGTCTGCTTATGAAAGTCACATTCACAGTGGAGTCTACCAGACCAGAGACATAGGAACCAGCTAGTAGCACACAGCACAGTCTTGGGGACATAAGGACTGGATAGCGTAGAGGGTTGCAGATAGCTACATAGCGGTCATAGGCCATGGAGGACAGGAGGAAGCACTCAGCAGCAGCAAACAATATAAAAAAGTACATCTGAGTAAAGCAGCCCAGGAAAGTTATGCTCTTGGTGGAGGATGCTAAGTTCTCTAAGGTCCTAGGGGTAATGACACTGGAGTAGCTGAGGTCGAGGAAGGAGAGGTGAGTGAGGAAAAAGTACATGGGGGTGTGCAGCTGGGGGTCCAGGCAGATGATCAGGATCATGGCTGTGTTCCCCAGCACAGTGACTAGGTAGATGAGGAGGAAGAGCAGGAAGAGGCCCAGCCGTGTCTCTGGAGAATCCGCCAGCCCCAGGAGGATGAAGTCAGGCACATCCGTGGAATTCCAGCTACCCATGGAGTCCTCCTGCATTTGTCTTTTTAATAAACAATTCCTAAGTTTTTGTTACCGAAAATATTTTTATCTCTAGGAGAGCTTCAATATTTTTTCTTAGGCTACCTGTAAGATAATGAAAGTATTGAAAACAAGGCGAAAAAATACACCTTTCTATTCATGGACATGCTCATAATCGGAACTTGGTTTTTGGTACGTGAAATGTTGTATACTGTTTTTCAACATGAAATTGATTCACATTATAAATCATGTTCATTAATTATACATCTAATTGTGTGGAAAATGTTATTCTAAAATATTACCCACATACTTGCACCAGAGAAAAGACCAAGTGAGTGCTTACACTCAATGGCAGTTGTGTGTTGACTCTGACTCCTGCTAGGTATCAGCTCTCTGAGAGAGGTCGCGTCATTGAAGCTGTTGAAAACCACTTGTGTTTTGTTGTTCTCTGTCCTTTGCTCCCAATGACACCTCATAGCAATTAATTTTTCTCTTAGCATTGAGGTGTGCCATGTCAGTATTAAACCCTTAAATATATGGTAGCCTTGGAAAAAATAATATTTTTGTCCCCTGGAGATGAGATTTTACTGTGCTTTCTAGCTTGGCATGAAATTGCATCTGTCTTCCCGCCTTAGCCTCTGGAATACTGGAAATACAGGCATGTGCCACCATGTTTGGCTTGAAACTGAATCTTTAGACTTGTTGGTCTTGTTCTTCATAAGCTGCTTCTCCAACTCACCTTAGTTAACCAGCCGAACAACTGCACACAACATTAATAGTTTGTCTGAGTTACTCTTTTCTCATTGCTGAGACAAATACTCACACCCAAAACGAAGGAAGGAAAGGTTTATTTAGCTGACAGTTACTGGAGGTTTCATAGTTCACAACAGTCTGAGTTATACTGCAAGTGTTCAGAGCCTTGTTTGTGCAGGAGGCTGGGGCACCGTGCTGTCTACAATGACCCTTTCCAAACCCGAGAAAGCCTGCTGGCCTGGGGATGGAGGCAGAGTGCATGCTGACCAATTAGTGGTTTGAGCCTCTCTGGCCCCACCCCTCAAGCCACTAGCTGCCCTTCCAGCTGTGTCTGTCCCGTGCCTTACATGAGGCTTTGCGGGGACCACAAGCAGAAACCAAAAACCGTTTGTCTGAAAAATCCCACATCTGCCTGAGAAGAGTACTCAAATGTGACATCAGGTGGTCAAAGTCTGCTTTAATTTCAACAAGGGTGGAAGGGAGCTTGGGATTGCCTTCACATGAAAGCTGAACCCGGTAGACAGAGATTTCGATGAAAACATACCCTTATCATTGCACAAAAACAAATTTCACATCTTGTCGGAGGCAGCAAAAGGAAGTATGGATTTTCAGCTTTAGTAATAATACATTTTTTATTTTATTTATCTATTTATTTATCTGTTTGTTTGTTTGTTTGCTTGGGCTGGCTCAGCCTGTCCTGGGGGTGGGGCTGGTGTAGCGTGTGGTGCCAGGGATCAAACTACGGTTCCTGTGGTTGCTAAGCTTTCCTAAGCA
>PVJA010040738.1:0-18319 GCA_004027025.1 Myocastor coypus | reverse complement strand
CAGTGCACTGAGGGGGAATGAAATATGAAGTGGAAGCAGTAACTGGGGGAATGCTTTTTCAAGAGGTCTATGATAGTCCACTGTGGCAGTAACTTGAATAAGAACTTCTTGGCAGATTAGATTAGAACACTTGTGGGTATGTTGGATGATGGGCTGACTGAAGATGTAAGATCCATTCTGGGTGTGCATGGCACCATGGCTAGTAGTCTGCTTGGAATAAGAAGGATAAGAGAAGGAATAACTTCGTTTTGCTTCTTTGATGAGCTCCAATCTTCACTGCCCCCTTGGAATATTCATTCAGGCTTCTGATGCAGATCCTCTGTCTTTCTGCATTGACTTGCATGGGTTTCCATAGTGAACTCTAGGCCTTCAAATCCTGACCGTATCCTCTGGCCTTCTGACATGCAGATGGCCCTTTTTCTCTGTTCCACCACGATGTGGGAGGCAGCCCTCATAAGCCTACTTTGTAAGTTCTTTATATACCGTATACAACATTAATATATCACATACAGTATTCCTCTACTGAACCCTAACTGATACAAGGGCTTTAGAATGAAAGGAGATAAAGGCAAAGTGGAGAGAGGGAGGTTTTTCAAGAGGGATCGGAATTAGGCACCTCTGCTTATCAGAAGAAATGGTTAGGAGAATGGTAAAAAGTCAAGAGAAAAAAGTAAAACTGATGAAAGATTCATCAAAGCCTCTGAGAATAGATTTACTCACAAACAGGAGAAACATTTACTTGCGTTTATTTGAAAGTGTGAAAATTGGTTTTTCCTAAATTCACATTGTTTTTTTCTACATCTCCTGCCTTCAGTCTCATCTTCAGTTCTCCAATTCTAAGACAGATAGACACATATCACACACATACACGCACATGCACCCACATGCACGTGAGTATGCACACACACACACACACTGAAAGAATGTAAAATATTTCTCCTCCCATTTGAGCACAGGGAGATGGAGATTCATTTAACTTCAGATTTCTCCTTTTCTACATGAATAAGTATTTCATAATGAGAAGTTGCTAGCCTGCTCTGTACATAGAGCTTTTCCAAATTCACCATCATTGCTCTCTGTGGCACTGAGAAAAGAGCAGTTGGTATGTCAGTGTAGTGAGAAAGCCCTTGCATTTTGGAGGAAGAAAGAAAATGGAATAGACATTTTCCTGATCATTTTGGACAAAAATAAAGTATGAGGTAATTCCAGAAATGATTGTCTCATTTGCTCAGTCACAAGCAGTATACATTCTCCTTTTAGCATAACGTGTGGGTAAGATAAGGAGCAACAGTGGCCAGACTTTCCACAAGCATAAAGGCTTCACGTTAGCTGGGAGTCAGTTTTTCTAAGGCAGTCAACGGAGCAGCCATTATGGGGTCACTGGGGCATTACAGGATGGGTCTGTCCCAAGTAATATGCTTTCTCTTTATCCTGTGGCCTAAGAGATAAGTTTATTTTTATAGAAAATGTATGGGAGCCCTGACACTTCAAAGCAACCCTGTGCTCATAGAAGAATAGTTGAGCCTTCCTAGTTTAACAACTGTAGGTCACGAACATCACTCCTGAAACAAAATGGCTAGAGGTCTCCTGTCAAACACTCTTAGAGATATTTATCTCATGCCTGGATAAATCTGGTGTGGAAAAATCTAGGGAATTTGATAATATTGATTATCTGTTACCTAAGGCACTGGCAGAAATTTTATAACAAAGAGCATTACTTTGTGAAGGCAATAGGCACAACAGAGAAAATAATAAAATGGCATAAGACTCTAGGGAAAGATAAAAGCAGTTTTAGAACTTCAGAAATTACCAAACAAAAACCAAAATAACTGATTTGTTGGGTTTGTATGTATTTGAATATTTTCGATGGAACTGTCGATGACACATGCCTATTGAATTATAGAAAAACCTTGGAATAAGGAAATCTAGAAACTTTGACCTGAAAGCCCTTGCAAATCTGATGCAGTGAGGCACTCAGCAAGGGTCAGACATTAAGACAGAATTGGAATTCTGAAGTTAAAGTGGTGATCAGAAAGACTGGTATAGAAATAAAGAGGAGATCTTTCAGAGCTGAGTCGAGTAAAGAGCTGTGAACTGGGCTGCTGGCTGGAGGGGCTCCTCCCTGCATGGCCTCTGGTGCTCAGTGCCACCGATGGGCCTCTGGCTGGCCTGACAGAGAACTTCCTGCTGCTGTCAAGCATATAGTCAGTCGCTGGTGCTCCCGAGAGGGCCCCAGTGGACAATGACGCTGAATGCTACGGCGTGGAAGGGACCTGAAGCATTATAATACCATTGAGGAAAACAAAATTGTGCTGCCATCTCCCAGTTGTGAAAGGGGTTGAAATTACTAAGGAAAGAAAATGGAAACACAGAAGAAACTAACAAGTCTTCAGTCAGAGCCGTGGCAATCTACAAATGGTCATGCAGTATCACCAAAATAAAAACCCAGAGCCCCCAGAGTCCTTGAAATTCCTTCAACAGATGAGCATGTGTGGGCGGCCTCCGGGCTGGTTGTTGGTTAGGAATTCATCTGGGGAACAGGACTTTGCCTCCAGGGACCCCTGGATGGAAGGCTACCTTCTGCATCCAGTCCCAGGGACCACCCTGTAGGCAGACACCTCCAGCGAAGGGGGAGTGAGGAAAGAGCCCCTGCCTAAAATAACTGTGGTGCACACTAAGCGCTGGAACGGGAACTCTAAAAGCACTCATGAACTGTTGACCTCTTCTCCTAATTAAAATGACTTCTCCCTCTGTGCTTTAAAAAAAAAAAAGAAATCCAAAATAGAAATAAAGAGCATAAATGAAAAATAATCAATAGGAAATAGGGAAGTTGAACTCTGGCAAAAGAGAAAGGCATAAAGTAATGAAGGAAAGGAATGGGAGGGGTGGAAAAGGATGGAAAAAGGATTAAGATATGTTACCCACATGTACCAACTCCCCATTAGGAATATGAACATTATGTACTGCAAATGTAGCAATAAAATTAAAAAGTGAAAAAAAAAAAAACACAACACTCAGCTTTCTTCACAAGAGCCTCAACCTGGTCAGGACCACATGCCTATAAGCAGGAAAATAGATTCATATGTCATTATTCAGTAATAAGCAGGAAAACCTATCAGTCAGTGCAACACCACGGATGGATCTCAGATACAGCATGCTCCTGAAGTCTTGCACAGGACACGATAATGCTGCATGGTTTGTTACATTTTGGAATAGGCAAAACTCACTTGGAGTATAAATATACCCTAACTGAGCTGGCTCCTCGGGGTGGGTTGAGTAAGCAACAGAAAGGGCTTGGGTGCTCCCTGAGGTGACAGCAGGGCTTTGCATCTGACAAGGGTTGTGTTGCCCATAGCCTGCGCTCATCACCAACTGTATACTTATGATTTGTGCATTTCACACTTTGTAACAGATAAATCTTAGAAACAGTCCAGATGCCCATCAACTTGTGAATGGATAAAGAAAACATGTTAGCCAGGCATGGTTATGTAATGTCAACACTCAGGAGGCTGAATCAGGAAGATCACTGGGAGTTTGAAGCCATCCTAGATTACACAGTGAGTTCAAGGCCAGCCGGAGTTGCACAGTGAAACCTTGTGTCTAAAAGAGAAGTTTTTTTTATACAATGGGGTACTACTCTGCTATGAAACAAAATAAACACGAGCCAATCCTCAGTAAATAGATGCGCTTTAAGACTACACACTTAAGTGAATAAATTTGGCACACATGTGTAAATACTAAAAAAATAAAAAATAAAAAATAAAGAGGAGATTTTATGGCAAGTTATATAATTGTAATGGGCTAGAGTCACTAGTGTTAGAAAAGTAGCAAATAGAGTATATACATTATGCAGAATAACTGATTTAAATGTTATTTTTTTCAAAAGCAAAAATTAATTTCCATCAAGATCTTTTTTTAAAAAAATGTATTTGGTTGTTACAGGATCTCACTACATAGCTAGAACTCATAGTGATCTTCCTGTTTCCAGCCACCAGAGCTCTAGGATTACAGGTGTAACCTACTACATGCCAACTCTGTGGCAGGATAAACTCTACTTGGGGGCCTGTAAGGCCAGGCATGTGGTGCTGAGGATTGAACCATGCTCCCTCCCCTCATCTAAGCTTGCCTAAGCAGGTGCTTAGTCCGCTAAACTATTGCTCTGGCCCAAAATCACAATAAGAAGTAGAAGAAAAGAATGAATTATTTATTCACTACAGTGCTCTTAAAATTGCAGGTTTTCACAAATATAGCAGAACATTGCAAATTGCTAGTTACCTTTTTATATAGAAATAGGTGGACAATTATATAATTTCAAATTCTTGGAACTGACTTTGCCAATGAGTGACAATTTAGATTGTTACATATTCTTAAAATGTCTGTCCCTACAAATGCGAAGTACAGCACTTTTCATAATTAGGAAAACACACCCAATAGTGATTCATTGCACTGTGCTTTACAAGTGATAATGCATATATACTGTCCCCAAAACCATGTACTTCATACATTGAGAAGTGTTAAATAAGAAAAGTAAGACCCTGGTTCACTGGGAATTGCTTAATATACACAGGTCATTTTGATGCAACTGTTTCCCTTTAATGCCATATTATTAGTAATAAAAACTGATGTGCCTTTTCACAGACTTTTATTAATTCAGGTCCAAGTCATTATTTTCAAATTTTTCCCATAGCTTCGGGCAAAACATTATAAAAATGTCAAGGTAATGGTTTTTCACTATTGTTCCTTAAAGCCCCGTGATTTCACAGTATCCATTTGGAAGTCATGATTCATAATGCACTGAGAAGTACTTACAGGTAACCTTTCCTCTGATAGACTTGCTGTCATCTCCTAAACAGACATGGCTGTCATTCTACTACAGATTCTTCACATAGTGATACATACACAAGTTAGATTCAGACAGCTGATAAAATGTAGCATGTGGTTTTATAATTTTCCACCATTGGCATTACATTCAATTAAGCAATCTTCTTTTAATGGTTTCATAATTTTGGCAATTGTTAAGCCAGTGGATGATAGTCCATTTTCCCAAAAGCCAACGTTATAAATTCTGTTTGTGGAATACATGTGTTATGGTTTGTGTCTAGTTGGAACCCCAAAGTCTCATGAAGTCATGGGGTAGACTTCTAGAGTTTGTGATTAACTCATGATTCACTGGCATTATGAGTGTGAAGGCTGGCTGGGATTATGGGTGTGAGTGCAACAAATGGCTTGGGGTAGCTAGCTCAGACACAGTGTAAGGGAGAGAGGCTCACTCTGCTGCTGCCCTTCCCTTTGCTTTTTGCTATTTTCCACCAGCACGAGTTGCTGCAGCCCTCTGCTATGTACCACTCTGCCTTAGAGCCAGCCGAGTACAGACTAAAATCTCCGTGAACTTTGAGCGAAAGAATCTTTTCCTTCTTTAATTTTGGGTGTAATATATTTTGTCCTAGCAACAAGAAAAAAGTAAGCAAAATTTCACCTCAGGTTAAATTTGTACTATTAAAAATTATAGTGAAAATTCTGACCATTGATGTTAAGCTTTTATTCTTTTCTAATATCAGAACTTTATGCTATAAAATTTTCCTTGACTTCTATTTGAGTGGAATCCCACAAATTGAAATGTTATGTTTTCATTTTGATTCACTTCTAGATACCTTTAAAATGCTATGGTAAAACACAGATGTATCCTGAAGACTGGAAGACTGAGACAGAAGGAGCCGCAAGTTTAAGCCTAGCCTGCATAATTTAATGACTTATCAAGAATATGTTTCAAAATAAAAATAAATGAAAAAGGAAGAAGGAAGGGCTAAATCATAACTCAGTACTGAAATCCTATATTAAATTCCTGCTACCACAAAAATACATACAAAAATTTTATTTTTATTTTTTGATATCAAGGATCAAATTCAAAACCTTAGGCTTACCAGGTAGGCTCTACATCACCGAGTTAGATTCTTGGCACATACGTAACTTTTCACATCAGTTTTGATTTAAGTTTTGAACTACAGATTACTGAGAAGTATGTTTTTAAGATATATATGTATATATATTTAGTAAATTTCTCAGAGGTCATTACTTTCTCTATTTCTAATTTAATACTGAGGATTCAACATGAAAATGACTGCATGTTACTGACATTTAGATTGTATTATAAAAGTTCATCAATTTGGTCAGATCTGTTGTTCAAGAGCATACTCCTCTTAAATATGTTCTACTGATTTTAATCACTTACCTTGTTTGTTTTATTTTTTATAATTTATTCTTTTGTATTTTAGGGAAGGATTTATAAGGTGTTCAGGGTCTCACTACTATATCAGATTTATAGTGATCCAAAGGTTTACAGCCTCCCAAAAGCTGAGATTGCAGGCAGAGGCCACCACGGCCAGTCTCACTTGCCATCTTAGGGTACCCGGGGGTGGAGCCCGAATGGCAAACCTGTGCCCAGAACACCTGGACTCTGTGCCTGCTTGCATGCATTTCAATCTCCTGAACTATTTGGCAGGCCCTCCACCTAGATTTTATTTTATTTCATTTTATTTATTGATTTATTTATATTTTCATCTACATTTTATTTATTTACTTGTTTATTTATTTTTATTATGGCCAGGTAAGCCCGCCCTGAGGGAGGGGCTGGCACACCATGTGCTGTCCATGATCAAACTGCAGTCCCTGCCACCCCCTAAGCTTTCCTAAGCAGGTGCTTTAGACCACTGAGCCTTCCAGCCAGCCCCTACTCCTACATTTTGAGCACAGGTTTCTGGTTTTCTCTATGTGGTTGATAATAGTTTTATTTTTTGTTTGTTTCTGTCTCTCTTCATGTTATCTGTGTTTGTTTTTGTTTCACCTCCTACAATTTATTTATTTATTTATTTATTTTTTGTGGAAGCAGGAATCAAACTCAGGACCTTCCAGTTGCCGGGCAGTCACTTGTGCCCCTGAGTTATCGCTCCAGCCCCATTTTTATAAACTTTTATTTATTTATTTATGTATTGTTTCAGAACTTTTGCTTGTTAGTTTATTCATTTATTTTTATGGTGGGTTTAGCCTGTTGTGGTTCCCCGGATCGAACCGCGGTCCCTGAAGCCGCCTAAGCTTTCCTAAGCAGGCGCTTTAGACCACTGAGCCATCCTGCTGTGCCCTAGGATTTATTATATATTTCTATGTAGTTTTGGTTTCTCCTTTCAATTGCCAACATTGATTATTTTTTCCTTTTATCCTTTTTTTTTTTTTTTGGTCTTTTACAGACAGGGTCTCGCTATGCAGTTGAGGCAGGCCTTGAGCTCAGTTTTGTAGCCCAGGCTGGTCTCGAACTTGCAACACTCATCCTTCCTCAGCCTCCCGACTTCTGGTATTACACAAGTAAGCCACCAGGACAGGCTCCCAACATTGATTTTGGTAAGGGAAAAATGGCTTTTTTCCCTAAAATCCCATTTATTCATTATTATTATTATTATTATTACTATTATTATTATTATTATTATGTTTTAGGGAAGAGATTTCGCGGTGTTTAGAGTCTCACTACTAGGTCAGACCCCTAGTGATGCGCTTATTTACAGCCTCCCAAGAGCTGAGATTACAGGCAAACGCCACCATGGCCAGTCTCAATTGCCTTCTTAGAGCACCCAGGCAGGAGGGGAGAGCCGGCATGTCAGGTCCAGGCACAGAACCACTGGCCTCTGGGACTGCTTCTAAATATTTTAATCTCCTGAACTATTTGGGAGGACGCCTCCGACATTTTATTTTCTTTTATTTTTTCATTTTTTATCTTTTTTCTGTAAACTATATTTATCTATCTATCATCTATTTATTTATTTTTATGATGCTCGGCTCATCCTTCCCAGGGGGTGAGACTGTCCCAGCATGTCCTCCCGGGAATCGAACCGCGGTCCCTCCTGAGGCCTAAGCTTTCCTAAGCAGGTGCTTTAGTCCACTGAGCCATCCCGTCAGCACCCTACTCCTACATTTTTAAGCACAGGTTTCTGCTTTTCTCTATGTCATTAATAATAATTTTATTCTTTCTTTGTTTCTATCTCTCTTCATGTTATTTGTTTTTGTTTTTGTTTTACCTCCTACAATATTTTTTTCTTTTTGTGGAAGTGGGACTCAAACTCAGGACCTTGCAGTTGCTGGGCAGGCACTGGTGCCCTGAGTTATCGCTCCAGCCCCATCTTCATAAACATTTATTTATTTATTTATTTATTTATTTATTTATTTATTTATTTATATCTGGTTTCAGAACTTTTGCTTGTTTGTGTATTTATTTATTTTCTTTGGTGGGCTTAGCCTGATACGGTTCCCTGGATAGAACCGCGGTCCCTGAAGCCGGCTAAGCTATCCTAAACAGACGCTTTACACCACTGAGCCATCCTGCAGGGCCTTAGGATTTAATTTATATTTCTATCTAGTTTTTGATTCTCCTTTTAATTCCCAACATTGATTTTGCTAAGTGAAAAATTATTGTTTGTTCTAAAATTCCTCATTTCATTATTATTACTATAATTATAATTATTATTGTTATTATTATTATTATTATTATTATTATTATTATTATTATTATTATTGTATTTCAGGGAAGAGTCTTCAGGGTGTTTAGAGTCTCACTACTAGGTCAGACTCCTAGTTATCTGCTTGTTTACAGCCTTCCAAGAGCTGAGATAACAGGCAGACGCCACCATGGCCAGTCTTAATTGCCTTCTTAGGACAACAGGGGTGCGGGGAGAGTGCGGGGGGGGGGGGGCGGGAAGGAGCCCACATGGTGGTTCCTGGCAAGGAACCCCTGGCCTCTCCGCCTGCTTGTAGGCATTTTAATCTCCTGAATTATTTAGGAGGACCCCTGCTACATTTTATTTTCTTTTATTTTTTATCTTACCTTTTTTCTGTAGCCTGTATTTATTTATTTATTTATTTATTTATTTATTTATTTATTTATTTATTTATTTTAATGATGGTCGGTTCATCCTTCCCAGGGGGTGAGGCTGTCCCAGCATGTCGTCCCGGGAATCGAACCGCAGTCCCTGCTGCAGCCTAAGCTTTCCTAAGCAGGCGCTTTAGACCACTGAGCCATCCCGGCATTGCCCTACACCTAGATTTTAAGCACAGGATTCTGGTTTTCTCTATATGGTTAATAATAGTTTTATTTTGTGTTTGTTTCTATCTCTCTGCATGGTATCTGTGTTTGTTTTTGTTTTACCTCCTACAAATTTTTTTTCTTTTTGTGGAAGCGGGAATCAAACTCAGGACCTTGCAGTTGCCGGGCAGGCACTTGTGCCCCTGAGTTATCGCTCCAGTCCCATGTTTATAAACATTTATTTATTTATTTATTTATTTATTTATATTTAGTTTCAGAGCTTTTGCTTCTTTATTTCTTTATTTTTTTTGTGGGCTTCGCGTGATGAGGTTCCCCGGATCAAACCGCGGTCCCTGAAGCCTCCTAAGCTATCCTAAGCATGCACGTTAGACCACTGAGCCATCCGGCTTTGCCTTAGGATTTATTTTATATTTCTATCTAGTTTTTATTTCTCCTTTTAATTGCCAAGCTTGATTTTGCTAAGTGAAAATTTGCTGTTTATCCTGAAATTCCTCTTTTCATTTTTGTTATCACTATTAATATTATTATCATTATTATTATTATTGTATTTTAGTGAAGAGTCATCAGGGTGTTTAGAGTCTCACTACTAGGTCAGACTCCTAGTGATCTGCTTGTTTACAGCCTTGCAAGAGCTGAGATTACAGGCAGACGCCGCCATGGCCAGTCTTAATTGCATTCTTACGGCATCCTGCGTGGAGGGGAGAGCCCGCATGGCAGGTCTTGGCATGGAACCCGTGGCCTGTCGGGCTGCGTGTAGGCACTTTAATGTCCTGAACTATTTGGGAGGACTCCTCCTATATTTTATTTTTTTATTTATTCTGTAAACTGTATTTATTTATTTGTTTGTTTGCTTATTTATTTATTTATTTATTTTTATGATTCTCGGCTCATGCTTCCCAGGCGGCGGGGCTGGCACAGCATGTGGTTCTAGGAATCGTACCGCGGTCCCTGCTGCGGCCTAAGCTTTCCTAAGCAGGTGCTTTTGTCCACTGAGCCATCCTGTCAGCGCCCTACTCCTACATTTTAAGCCCAAGTTTCTCGTTCTCTCTATATCTTTAATAATAGTTTCATTTTCTGTTTGTTTCTATCTCTCTTCATGTTATTTGTTTTTGTTTTTGTTTTACCTAATAAAATTTTTGTTTTCTTTTTGTGCAAAGGGCATTCAAACTCAGGACCTTGAAGTTGCCGGGCAGTCACTTGTGCCCCTGAGTTATCGCTCCCGTCCCATCTTTATAAACATTTATTTATTTATGTATTTATTTATGTATTTATTTATTTATTTATATTTGGTTTCAGAACTTTTTCTTGTTTGTTTATTTATTTATTTTTATGGTGGGCTTAGCCTGATGTGGTTCCCCGGGTCGAACCGTGGTGCCTGAAGCCGCCTAAGCCTTCCTAAGCAGGCGCTTTAGACCACTGAGCCATTCTGCCGTGCCCTAGAATTTATTTTATAGTTCTATGCAGTTTTAGTTTCTCCTTCTAATTGCCAAAATTGATTTTGATAAGTGAAAATTTACTGTTAGTCCTAAAATTCCTCTTTTCATTATTGTTGTTGCTATTATTTTTATTCTTATTCTATTTTAGGGAAGAGTCTTCAGGGTGTTTAGAGTGTCACTTTCCTAAGCCGACGCTTTACACCACTGAGCCATCCTCCAGGGCCCTAGGATTTTTTTTATATTTCTATTTGGTTTTTGTTTCTCCTTTCAATTGCCAGCATTGATTTTGGTAAGTGAAAAATTACTGTTTGTTGTAAAATTCCTCTTTTCATTATTATTATTGCTATTCTTCTGCTTCTTATCATTATTATTATTATTACTATTATTATTATTACTATTATTATTGTATTTTAGGGAAGTCTCTTCAGGGTGTTTAGTCTCACTACTCGGTCAGACTCCTAGTGATCCGCGTCTTTACAGCCTCCCAAGAGCTGAGATTACAGGGAGACGCCAGCATGCACAGTCTCAATTGCGTTATTGGGCACCGCGACACCAGGAGGGCAAGCCCATATGGTAGTTCCAAGCGAGGAACCCCTGGCCTCTCCGCCTGCTTGTAGGCACTTTAATCTCTTGAACTTTTTGGGAGGACCCCTGCAACATTTCATTTTCTTTTATTTTTTATCTTATCTTTTTTCATTAATCTGTATTTATTTATTTATTTATTTATTTATTTATTTATTTATTTTCATTATGCTTGGTTCATCCTTCCCAGGGGGTGCGACTGTCCCAGCATGTCCTCCTGGGAATCGAACCGCAGTCCCTGCTGCAGCCTAAGCTTTCCGAAGCAGGTGCATTAGAACACTGAGCCATCCCGGCAGTGCCCTACTCCTAGATTTTAAGCACAGGATTCTGGTTTTCTCTAAGTGGTTAATAAAAGTTTTATTTTGTGTTTGTTTCTATCTCTTCTTGGTATCTGTGTTTGTTTTTGTTTTACCTCCTACAATATTTTTTTCTTTTTGTGGAAGCGGGAATCAAACTGAGGACCTTGTAGTTTCGGGGCAGGCACTTGTGCCCCTGAGTTATCGTTCCAGTCCCATCTTTATAAACATTCATTTATTTATTTATTTATTTATTTATTTATTTATTTATTTATTTATTTATATTTGGTTTCGGAACTTTTGCTTGTTTCTTTATTTATTTATATTTATGGTGGGCTTAGCCTGATATGGTTCCCCGGATTGAACCATGGTACCTGAAGCCGCCTAAGCTTTCCTAAGCAGTTCTTTTAGACCACTGAGCCATCCTGCCGTGCCCTAGAATTTATTTTATATTTCTATCTAGTTTGAGTTTCTCCTTTTAATTGCCAAAATTGATTTCGTAAGTGAAAATTTACTGTTAGTCCCATAATTCCTCTTTTCATTATTGTTATTGATATTATTTTTATTATTATTCTATTTTAGGGAAGAGTCTTCAGGGTGTTTAGAGGGTCACTTTCCTAAGCTGGCGCTTTAGACCACTGAGCCATCCTCCAGGGCCATAGGATTTATTTTATGTTTCTATCTAGTTTTTGTTTCTCCTTTCAATTGCCAAGCTTGATTTTGCGAAGTGAAAAATTACTGTTTGTTGTAAAATTCCTCTTTTCATTATTATTATTGCTATTCTTCTTCTTCTTCTTCTTGTTCTTATTATTATTGTATTTTAGGGAACACTCTTCAGGGTGTTTAGAGTCTCACTACTCGGTCAGACTCCTAGTGATCCACTTCTTTACTACCTCCTAAGAGCTGAGATTACAGGGAGATGCCAGCATGCACAGTCTCAATTGCGTTATTGGGAATCACAACCCCAGGAGGGGAAGCCCACATGATAGGCCCAAGCAAGGAACCCCTGGCCTCTCCGCCTGCTTTTAGGCACTTTAATCTCCTGAACTTTGTGGGAGGACCCCTGCTATATTTTATTTTCTTTTATTTTTTATCTTATCTTTTTTCTGTAACCTGTATTTATTTATTTATTTATTTGTTTATTTATTTATTTATTTTCATGATGCTCAGTTCATCCTTCCCAGGGGGTGAGGCTGTCCCAGCATATCCTCCATGGAATCGAACCACAGAACCTGCTGCAGCCTAAGCTTTCCTAAGCAGGCGCTTTAGAGCACTGAGCCATCCGGGCAGTGCCCTACTCAGAGATTTTAAGCACAGGATTCTGGTTTAATCTATGCAGTTAATAATAGTCTTATTTAGTGTTTGTTTCTATCTCTCTTCATGGTATCTACGTTTGTTTTTGTTTTACCTCCTACAGTTTTTTTTCTTTTTGTGGAAGCGGGAATCAAACTCAGGACCTTGCACTTGCCGGGAATCAAAGTCAGGACCTTGTGCTCCTGAGTTATCGCTCCAGTCCCATCTTTATAAACATTTATTTATTTATTTATTTACTTACTTAATTAGTTACTTATTTATTTATTAATTTATATTTTGTTTCAGAACTTTTGCTTGTTTGTTTATTTATTTATTTTTATGGTGGGCTTACCCTGATATGGTTCCCCGGATCGAACCATGGTCCCTGAAGCCGCCTAAGCTTTCCTAAGCAGTTGTTTTAGACCACTGAGCTTTTCTGCCATGCCCTAGAATTTATTTTACATTTCTATCTAGTTTCAGTTTCTCCTTTTAATTGCCAAAATTGATTTTGGTAAGTGAAAATTTACTGTTAGTCCTCAAATTCCTCTTTTCATTATTGTTATTGCTATTATTTTTATTATTATTCTATTTTAGGGAAGAGTCTTCAGGGTGTTTGGAGTGTCACTTTCCTACGCTGGTGCTTTAGACCACTGAGCCATCCTCCAGGGCCATAGGATTTGTTTTATATTTCTATCTAGTTTTTGTTTCTCCCTTCAATTGCCAAGATTGATTTTGCTAAGTGAAAATGAGTGTTTGTCCTAAAATTCCTTTTTTCATTATTATTATTGCTATTCTTCTTCTTCTCATTATTATTGTTATTATTATTGTATTTTAGGAAACACTCTTCAGGGTGTTTAGACTCTCACTACTCGGTCAGACTCCTAGTGATCCGCTTCTTTACAGCCTCGCAAGAGCTGAGATTACAGGGAGACGCCAGCATGCACAGTCTCAGTTGCGTTACTGGGCACCCCGTGCCAAGGAGGGGAAGCCCATATGGTAGGCCCAGGCAAGGAAAACCTGGCTTCTCCGCCTCCTTGTAGGCACTTTAATCTCCTGAAGTATTTGGAAGGACTCGTCCTATATTTTACTTTTTTTATTTATTCTGTAAACTGTAATTATTAGTTTGTTTGTTTGTTTATGTATTTATTTATTTTTATGATTCTCGGCTCACGCTTCCCAGGCGGCGGGGCTGGCAGAGCATGTGGTTCTAGGAATCGTACCGCGGTAACTGCTGCGGCCTAAGCTTTCCTAAGCAGGTACGTTAGTCCACTGAGCCACCCTGTCAGTGCCCTACTCCTACATTTTAAGCCCAAGTTTCTGGTTTTCTCTATGTGGTTAATAGTAGTTTTATTTTCTGTTTGTTTCTATCTCTCTTCATGATATTTGTTTTTGTTTTACATACTAAAATTTGTTTTTTTCTTTTTGTGGAAGTGGAACTCAAACTTAAGTCCTTGCAGTTGCCGGCAGTCACTTGTGACCCTGAGTTATCACTGCAGTCCCATCTTTATAAACATTAATTAATTAATTAATTAATTTATTTATTTATCTATTTATTTATTTATTTATTTATACTTGGTTTCAGAACTTTTGCTTGTTTGTTTATTTATTAATTTTGATAGTGGGCTTAGCCCGATGTGGTTCCCCGGATCGAACCATGGTCGCTGAAACCACCTAAGCTTTCCTAAGCAGGCGTTTTAGACCACTGTGCCATCCTACCATGCCCTAGTATTTATTTTATATTTCTATCTAGTTTTGTTTCTCCTTTTAATTGCCAAAATTGATTTTGGAAAGTGAAAATTTACTTTTAGTCCTAAAGTTCCTCTTTTCATTATTGTTATTGCTATTATTTTTATTATTATTCTATTTTAGGGAAGAGTCTTCAGGGTGTTTTGAGTCTCACTTTCCTAACCCGCCGCTTTAGACCACTAAGCCATCCTCCAGGGCCATAGGATTTATTTTATGTTTCTATCTAGTATTTGTTTCTCCTATCAATTCGCAAGCTTGATTTTGCTAAGTGAAAAATTACTGTTTGTCCTAAAATTCCTCTTTTCATTATTATTATTGCTATTCTTCTTCTTCTTCTTGTTCTTATTATTATTGTATTTTAGGGAACACTCTTCAGGGTGTTTAGAGCCTCACTACTCGGTCAGACTCCTAGTGATACGCGTCTTTACAGCCTCACAAGTGCTAAGATTACAGGGAGATGCCAGCATGCACAGTCTCCATTGTGTTACTGGACACCCCGACCCCAGGAGGGGAAGCCGATACGCTAGGCCCAGGCAAGGAACCTCTGGCCTCTCCGCCTGCTTGTAGGCACTTTAATCTCCTGAACTATTTGGGAGGACTCCTCCTATAATTTATTTTCTTTTATTTATTCTGTAAACTGTAATTATTTGTTTGTTTGTTTGTTTATTTATTTACTTATTTTTATGATTCTCGTCTCATGCTTCCCAGGGGGAGTGGCTGGCACAGCATATGGTTTTGTATTCCTACCGCGGTCCCTGCTGCGGCCTAAGATTTCCTAAACAGGTGCTTTACTCCACTGAGCCATCCCCTCAGCGCCCTACTCCTACGTTTTAAGCCCAAGTTTCTGCTTTTCTCTATGTGGTTAATAATAGTTTTATTTTCTGTTTGTTTCTATCTCTCTTCATGATATTTGCTTTTGTTTTACCTACTAAAATTTCTTTTTTTCTTTTTGTGGAAGCGGGACTCAAACTGAAGATCTTACAGTTGCCGGGCAGTCACTTCTGGCCCTGAGTTACAGCTCCAACCCCATCTTTATAAACTTTTACTTATTTATTTATTTATTTATTTATTTATTTATTTATTTATTTATTTATACTTGGTTTCAGAACTTTCGCTTGTTTGTTTATTTCTTTATTTTTATAGTGGGCTTAGCCTGATGTGGTTCCCCGGATCGAACCGTGGTCTCTGAAGCCACCTAAGCTTTCCTAAGCAGGCGCTTTCGGCCACTGAGCCATCCTGCTGTGCCCTAGAATTTATTTTATATTTCTATCTATTTTTAGTTTCTCCTTTTAATTGCCAAAATTGATTTTGGTAAGTGAAAATATGCTGTTAGTCCTAAAATTCCTCTTTTCATTGTTGTTATTGCTATTATTATTATTATTCTATTTTAAAAATGGGAAGAGTCTTCAGGGTGTTTAGAGTCTCACTTTCCTAAGCCGGCTCTTTCGACCACTGAACCACACTCCAGGGCCCTAGTATTATTTCATATTTCCATCTAGTTTTTGTTCTCCTTTCAATTGCCAGCATTAATTTTCATAAGTGAAAAATGACTGTTTGACCTAAAATTCCTCTTTTCATTATTATTATTGCTATTCTTCTTCTTCTTCTTCTTCTTCTTCTTCTTCTTCTTCTTCTTCTTCTTCTTCTTCTTCTTCTTCTTCTTCTTCTTCTTCTTCTTCTTCTTCTTCTTCTTCTTCTTTTCCTTCTTCTTCTTCTTCTTCTTCTTCTTCTTCTTCTTCTTCTTATTATTATTATTATTATTATTATTATTATTATTGTATTTTAGGGAATAATCTTCAGGGTGTTTAGCGCCTCATTACTCGGTCAGACTCCTAGTGATCCGCTTGCTTACTGCCTCCCAAGAGCTGAGATTACAAGGAGACGCAAGAATGCACAGTCTGAATAGCGTTATTGGGAACACCGACCCCAGGATAGGAAGCCCATATGGTAGGCCCAGGCAAGGAACCCCTGGCCTCTCCGCCTGCTTGTACGCACTCTAATCTCCTGAACTATTTGGGAGGACCCCTCCTATATTTACTTTTCTTGTCGTTTTTATCTTACCTTTTTTCTGTAGAAGATATTTATTTATTTATTTATTTTTATGAAGCTCGGCTCATCCTTCCCAGGTGCCGGGGCTGGCACAGCATGTGGTTCCAGGAATCATACCATGGTCCCTGCTGTGGCCTAAGCTTTTCTAAGCAGGTGCTTTAGTCCACTGAGCCATCCCTTCAGCGCCCTACTCCTACATTTTAAGCCCAAGTTTCTGCTTTTCTCTATGTGGTTAATAACAGTTTTATTTTCTGTTTGTTTCTATCTCTCTTCATGATATTTGCTTTTGTTTTACCTATTAAAATTTCTTTTCTTCTTTTTGTGGAAGCGGGACTCAAACTGTAGACCTTGCAGTTGCTGGGCAGTCACTTGTGCCCCTCAGTTACTGCTCCAACCCCATCTTTATAAACATTTATTTATTTATTTATTTATTTATTTATTTATTTATTTATTTATACTTGGTTTCAGAACATTTCCTTGTTTGTTTATTTATTTATTTTCATGGTGGGCTTAGCCTGATGTGGTTCCCCGGATCGAACCGTGGTCCCTGAAGCCACCTAAGCTTTCCGAATAAGGTGCTTTAGGCCACTGAGCCATCCTGCCGTGCCCTAGAATTTATTTTATATTTCTATCTCTTTTTAGTTTCTCCTTTTAATTGCCAAAATTGATTTTGGTAAGTGAAAATTTGCTGTTAGTCCTAAACTTCCTCTTTTCATTATTGTTATTGATATTATTATTATCCTATTTTAGGGAAGAGTCTTCAGGGTGTTTAGAGTCTCACTTTCCTAAGCCGGCGCTTTGGACCACTGAACCACCCTCCTGGGCCCTAGGATTATTTTGTATTTCTATCTAGTTTTTGTTCTCCTTTCAATTGCCAGCATTAATTTTCGTAAGTGAAAAATGTCTGTTTATCCTAAAATTCCTCTTTTCATTATTATTATTGCTATTCTTCTTCTTCTTCTTCTTCTTATTATTATTATTATTAGTAGTAGTAGCAGTAGTAGTAATAGTAGTAGTATTACTATTGTCTTTTAGAGAATACTCTTCAGGGTGTTTAGCGTCTCATTGCTCGGTCAGACTCCCAGTGATCCGCTTGTTTACTGCCAACCAAGAGCTGAGATTACAAGGAGACGCAAGAATGCACAGTCTGAATAGCGTTATTGGGAACACCGACCCCAGGAGAGGAAGCCCATATGGTAGGTCCAGGCAATGAACCCCTGGCCTCTCCACCTGCTTGTAGACACTCTAATTTCCTGAAATATTTGGGAGGACCCCTCCTATATTTTATTTTCTTGTCGTTTTTATCTTACCTTTTTTCTGTAGAAGATATTTATTTATTTATTTATTTATTTATTTATTTATTTATTTATTTATTTTCCTGAAGCTCGGCTCATCCTTCCTAGGCGCCGGGGCTGGCACAGCATGTGGTTCCAGGAATCATACAACAGTCCCTGCTGCGGCCTAAGCTTTTCTAAGCAGGTGCTTTTGTCCACTGAGCCATCCTGTCAGCGCCCTACTCCTACATTTTAAGCCCAAGTTTCTGCTTTTCTCTATGTGGTTAATAATAGTTTTATTTTCTGTTTGTTTCTATCTCTCTTCGTGTTATTTGTTTTTGTTTTACCTACTAAAATTAGTTTTTTCTTTTTGTGGAAGCGGAACTCAAACTAAAGACCTTGCAGTTGCCGGGCAGTCACTTGTGTCCCTGAGTTATCACTGCAGTCTCATCTTTATAAACATTCATTCATTCATTCATTCATCCATTTATTTATTTATTTATTTATTTATCTATCTATTTATTTATACTTGGTTCCAGAACTTTTGCTTGTTTTTTT
>PVJA010040737.1:0-18319 GCA_004027025.1 Myocastor coypus | reverse complement strand
GTTTTTTTTTTTTTTTTTTTTTTTTTTTTTTTAGCTGAATAACACTGCCTACATATTTATAGCTGGTAACCTGGACAGCTAGTTCAAGGAAAACATCACGCAATGTAGCAGCCACTGTTGAATTTCTATTACCTTGCTTGGTGACATTTTATAATGTTTCTCATTCTGTTTTTCTTTTTTTTTTTTTTTCTGTCATGACTTTCTGCTCTTTAGTAAAATAAAAACACAATTGAAAAAGGAAATGACTGATGAAAATAATAAATGTTCTTTCAGAAATTAAAATTATAATGCATTTTTGTCATTCTATTGTCATGTTAGCTGCTCTTATGTCCTGAATCTTTATGAAGAACTAATTTAAATGTGATGAACTTATATAGCAGAGGAAATTTGTAAACAATGAATCATTCAGTTTGTAGTGTATTCCTTCCTTCATAGCATAGCCTTTGATGACCTAGAGGCAGAATATGTAATTGAAGAGAAGGAAACTGAATAGATTGAAATATGCAAACTGATCATCAAAGGAATGGGAATGAAGACTCCTACACAGACATAGCTCATCAACCACTGGTGCTGAGATCAGCATAGGCAGAATAGTGATAAAGATAGCCTGATGGCACCTGGAAATCTCTGAGGCTACTTCTGCAATTAAAGACCTAAGGCTCAATGGAAGAGTTGAGCAAGTTCTAATATCCTTGGGTATTCCTGGGTATTTTTGCTCCTAATTTCAGAACACAAGTGTTTGATGGCCTCTCCAACTGTGGTTCAGTCAAGTTCAGATACTCATATGTAGTGGCTCTGTGGGACCAAAAGGCATCACGGGGCATCCAGGTGGTCATCATTTGTGACCACACAGTGCAAGAGCTAATGTATGGGAGAAGCCTTCACTAACATGGTCACACACTTGCAGATAGAATGCCAGGTAGAGGCTCCCTGGTGAACTGAAGGCAATTCCTAAGGACACTAGGGAAACAGGAGCACAACTGCCACTTCAGAACTGTAGAGCTTCCAGTTTGTAGGCCAGCCTTGAAGTATTGTAGTCATGAGTCTCTACATCTGGAATAGAGAGCCCGACACATCTGAATAATTGTACTATTTATTTCTATTGGTTTCTTGAAAGGCACTCTTAATGCCTAATTACTTAACTGAGTTCACATGCTTTTGCCTGATAATCTGAACAACTGCTTAGAAGATAACAATATACACTATAGAAACCATTATTAGTTTCTTACCATCATACTTTGAAATTCTACATCACTTTTATTTTTTTTTTCCTCTAAAATATAAAAGAAAAATGCTTGTATTAATTAACATGAATACTTCAGGGAGACAGGAGTTACTAGGATTCACTTCTGTAGTATCTTCCTTCACTCCTCTCGCTTCTTCAGTCTATTGCCTGAGATAGTCAAGTCACTGTGGTCCACTTTGGCTGGTCAAGAGCTATGGCACTGGGTATAAAGTAAGCCAAACACGTCACAACAACAATCTTCAGGATAAGCTAAACATATAGAATATATCAGGCAACTTATAAAAGCATGAATGGATATCTACACTGGTTCCTTTCTAGTGGTGATTAGTAATTAATTTTTATTTTAAACATTGTGAAAATGGTATGATATACTTAATAAAATTAGTTATTTCTCTGGAATTTAGGTTTCATCCTTTTGCAAATAATCTGGTCAATACTCTCATTTTTGTAAATCTCCTGGATTTAAACTATTTTAATCAAACTAGTTACCGAATATTTAAAAAACACTTATTAAAACTAAAAGTATATTTTTTTCTCTTTATGTCTAAAATAGTTTATGTTTCTGATTTTGAAGTATTTTGGAAAGCAACCATTCTGTGAACATGTTTCATGACTAGATAATCATAGGTTACATATTTAATTTGGGAAATTCTGATAATCTCATATTGAAGTACACAATTTTATGAAACATTTTTGTATTATTAAATATCTTCCAAAGTTAACTCATTATTTTAATATAAAACTTCTTAATTTCTTTATTTTATTTTATTAATAAATGCCAGCCTGAACTATATAGTGAACTCAAGATCACCGTGAACCACATAGCAAGTGCCAGTCTCAAATAAATAAATAAATAAATACATACATAAATAAATACATAAATAAAATAAACAGTGAGTAAAAATTTAAATTGTTAGATTCTTTTTTTAAAATAATTTTTTATTTTATTTATTTATTTATTTATTTTTCTTGTTTCAGAACCTTTGTTTGTTTATTCACTCATTTTTATGGCTGGCTCAGCTTGCCCTGAAGGCAGGGCTGGCACAGCATGTGGTGCCAGGGATCAAACCACGGTCCCTGAAGCCGTCCAAGCTTTCCCAAGCAGGCGCTTTAGACCACTGAACCATCCTACCGGGCGCCATAAATTGTTAGATTCTTGACTAGCAGTCCAGTGATAGAGGGATTAGTTTCCTATGAGCTGTGTGAATTCCACCAAAACCTTATCTTGAAATTGCCTGATGGTTTTGCTACATATATTAATTTCTTCCAAGAAGGGCATTGTACATAGCATTTCATTATCTTCAGATTTTGTCAGCAGCCATCACTAATAATTCCTGTCCTGGGCTACTGCAGTGGGGAGGCTGGAAGATGGCTCTGCCCTGCGGCCCATTCTGGATGGCTTGATCTCGCAAATGGCTGCACCATTTTAACAGTGATTTAAAAGTACGCACAACAAGTTTGAGAACACATCCCTGAGCCCATCCAGAAAGGAGCCTTGTAGAACACTATCCCTTTCTACTGTGCAAGAGGTCCTAATAGAGGTCCCACTTCCCACTGTGGTGATCCTGTTCCTATTCTAAGTAGAGTAGGTGCACCTGGCTGTACTAAAAAGGCTTAGTAATGCCAGGAGTTATTAATTCTGAAGAGTGGCTACATTGACAGCCTAGGAGAATGAAGCCCTGTGGCAAGGAATTCAGCAAAGCCCATGCCTAAAATCAAAGCAGGACCCATCTGAGATCTAAGGCTACTAATGTTAGCCAAGTCGGGGTCTGGAGATAACTTTAGAGAGGATCCAGTGGGAGACTAAGGTAAAGTGTAATGCATAAGATCTAAGCCCTTAGAGAAAGAGAAGCATCAGGCACAAACCAGAGGCCATTGCCTAAGCCGAAGAGATGGCTGAGCCTTGAAGCCCAACCTGAATCCCCTGGGAAAGAAGAGGAAGTCTGAGCCTTGACGGCAACTTCCTGGTGGACACCTTGAGAGCCCAGCTGCAGAGCAGCCTGGAGAGACGGCAAAAGGTGTAAGTGGGGATTAGAAAGCTGTAGAGCATTCTCAAACCTCACTTTCCTAGTGTGGAAAGAGGTAATTGGCAGCTGTACGGGGCTGTAGCTTTAAGCACTGTAATAGTAAGACTTACAGCATGAAGAACCCAGAGGCGCTGGCACTCAAGCCTCAGAGCTGCGGTATTAAGCTCTGAGTGACACTGGCACAAGCTCCGCGCCTCTACCCTCAAGGGAGCAGCACTTTACCAAATCAGCGGTTCCATCCAAATTCGACAAAAGGAGCATCAGCTGACCTCTCCACTAACAGTTTCCGCTATCTTTCCTTTTCCAACTAAAGGAGGTTAGTTATTTTCTTGCTTCGAGCCACACAGACTTATTTAACCACAATTTCTTTTGACAGGAAGAATAATTTCTTACTGGATTATCTCAGCAGGACATACAAGAACAGAAATAATTAGTGATCTTCTGTGAATTTACTTAACTTTTCCTAAGGTTAAACATATGTGTTTATAATTATATATCTGTGTGTATGTGTGTGTTTGCATCTGCTAGATAGTTCTAATTTTTATAAACTAGAAATACTGGCATAGCATTCTTCTGTATTTTAGGCACAAAAGGGAATCTCAGAAATAAATATCCATTCACTGATAGCACAAATACATTTGTAGTCCCATATACAATGCCACACACACAAATGTATACACATATATTCATGTACATATCAGACTATGCTACAAAGTACATTTAAAATAGTGAGCAAGAAAGGCCTTCACTTTGTTCTCCATATTCTTATGTTGTTGATAGACTTTCTCCCAATTTACTAATCCAGCTCCCTCAGACGGTAGTGATTTCTCTTTCTCCTCAAGACAAGTTCTTCTGTTCATTCTGGCTGTATTTCCTTTATAACCCCAACATTTTACAATTTTGTTGGTTCTTTTTTTTTATCCTGAAAGAAATCAGTGTACACATTCTATGCACTGTTGCATAGAATCATGTTTGCTTTCCATGGAGCAGTGCCTAGCACAAAGCAGCACTCATTAAATGGCTTTTGGTTCTGAATAAACGGTTTAGGTCTGATTCTCTGTATTTTAGAAATGCTAAACGATTTTTAATGGACCCAGATTTGTTAAAAAGGCCCAGTTACCCTTTATTCCTGGCTTTTGATTGTCACTTCCATCCATATGTTATTTCTTTTCCATTTACGTCTTCTAAGACCGCTTAGATCTAAGGTCAGAAATGAGCAGCTTTCTATACAATAGTGGTATGTGAGCTTGCAATATACTTCCATGTGCATCTGCATTTTTCATAATGTTGATCATCCCCTAATCTGTGTGTGTTCCATCTTTAGCGAAACGTATTGATAATATTATTTATATCTAGGTACTTCTTGTTTTTGTATATTCATTTTCCTTTCCCAAAAATATCTGTTACTTTAAGAGTTAGTTTCTTATGTGTGGGTCTTTTTGTATTGATAATGTTTTTTTTTTTTTTTTTTTTTGCCTGATTCACTTATTCATGTGACGTAGAATACTACCTAATGCATCATATATTTTCATAACTTCCCTTCTCTTAATTGCCAGATTTTAATTCCTTAATCACAGTTCTCTTCAACCAACATTTTTAATTTTTATGTTCTGGACTATTGTCACAACTTTATTAATATCTTCATTAAAAGAAAATGTTTTGCTCTCTGCTATCATGAAAGAAAGCACAGGGGATTTTGTGATATCTACTTTGTGGGTGGGAAATTTTATTTATGTATTTATTTATTTTTATTCTTCAGTACCTGGGATTGAGCCCAGGACCCTGAGCTTGCCAGGCAAGTGCTTATTCTACTGAACTATCTCCCTGGCATATTATTTATTTATTTGTTTAATGTATTTTGTACAGGGTCTCACTATACAACTCAGACTCATGACTCATAGTGATCCTCCTGTTTCAGCCTCCCTAGCACTGTAATTATGGGTGTGTGCCTCCCTGCCCGATCTCAGTGGCTTGATTGGCATGAACAGGTTGGGGCCATCAAGGCATGGGGTTCAAGAGATTCAATCCAGGTCCCTGTTCTTGCTTAGTCAGGTACTTAGACCACTGAGCTATCTGGTCAGCCCTGTGGATGAAAAACTTGAAATGAAGATTCCTTTATATAAGATGCAGGAGCAGAGATCTATTGATTCTAAGTATCTTCTATCTCTTCCTCCCTGTCGCCTAGTTCTTGTAGACATTCTAGTTTCCCCTATATGCTCAGGGATTCAACTGAGCCCCCGTGCAGAACCTTTTTTGTATTGACATCGGAATTATTTTATTTCACTGGATCGATATTTCTTGTCTTCTAAGTCATTAACAGCTCCTCATTAAGGTTAGATCTGCACTGTGCCCCAAATCTTTCATTTGATAAGAGATACAATACAGCTTTACCAAGGGGGTGTGGTCATAGAAATACTACATTCATGCCAATTAGTCCGCTGATGGATCCCAAACTGAATGTTCTATTGGTAAGTGGAGATGGGCTAGGAGAAGCAGGTCACTGGGCGCATGACCCAGAAGGCTCCATCTCCCATCCTGACTCCTCTTCTCCCTGATTCTTTTTTTTCCTTTATTTTTTTTTAAAATTTTTTTTCTTTCTTTTTTTTATCTCTTTTTTTTTTCTCCCTGATTCTTGGCCACCAGAGCATGAGCAGTTTTCTTACTCTGGGCCCTTCTATTTTGTTGTTTCCCCTTTGGAGCTGGTCAACTAAACAATTATGTAGTTAGAAGAATGTCTTCCAGAGGAATGTCTTCATTTCCAGGGGTAACTATTTTCAGTTTTGATAATTTATGTGAGCTCCTTGATGCACTTATTCTACTACACTCATTTTTATGCTTAATCAAAGGAAAAAGGATACTGACTAAAGTCAGCTGATAAAAATTAGGTAGGTCAGAAAGCATAGAACTTTCAATGTTTGCCTTTTAGAATTACAATCTAATACTTCCTTAGCTTTGGCATGTGCCAAAGTGCAAGAATTTAAATTTCTGAGTCTTTATTAGGGCCTCAATATGTGATCATTATTGACTGACTGAACAAGCTCTATTACAGGGCCCTGGATAAGGATCATGGATCTCCTACTCAGGGGTATAATGAAGGAATAAAATAAAGACAAGATATATATTCTATTCAGGTAGAACTGCTATGGTCAAAGTTGAACAAGGACTAAGACGATGGAACAAACGGTCGCTGCCCTTTATTAAGTGTGCAGCTTTGCTGGAGGTTGTGTGTTTAGCAACACACTACCGTAGGTCCTTTCTCAAGAAAAGGTATTCTACCCAAAATCTGAAGAATGAGTCCAGTGAGTGCTGTAAAAGTTGAGAAATAGATGTCCCAGGCAGAAAATGAACCAATGGAGAAGTAACTAGTTTTAGGACCACTTGTACCTTTGAATTGTAAAAGAAATTATTGAGTGGCTTCATTTTTCTTCCTTCCTTCCTTCCTTCCTTCCTTCCTTCCTTCCTTCCTTCCTTCCTTCTTTCTTTCTTTCTTTCTTTCTTTCTTTCTTTCTGTGCTTTAGGAAAGGGTCTAGAGGGTGTTCAGGGTCTCACCAGTAGATCACATTCATAGTGATCCACCTGTTTACAGCCTCCCAAGAACTGGGATTACTGGCACCCACCGCCATGCCATCTTAGTTGCCACCTCAGCATGCCTGGGGGGCAGGGTCAGCACAGCAGGCCTGGGAATTGACCCCTGGGTCACTGCACCTGCTTGCAGGGGCTTTAATCTGCTGAGCTACTTGGCTGGCCTTTGTGCTTTATATTTCTATATGGGAATCTCTCTGGAGAATTCCTACAAAAACTTAAAATGTTGTTCTGAGAATAACCAGTTGAGGAAGGAGAAAACTACCTACATGTGATTAGAAAATACTGACATAATAGAAAAGTATGGTTAATAGTTTAAGAGCCAGGGTAATAAACATGTATTAAAAATTCCACAGACACGTGCTATTCTTGATTTTGACTCTTATAATAATGGTACCATCCATTCCTAAAGGTGTATTTGAAGTGACATACCGAGTTTTCTTTCAGTGTGTACTATGAACAAATCCTTCGAGTGGTATTTCAGGAGAAGAAGATTTAAAAGTAAAATAAAACTCCAATTTGGTATGTTTGTTAATGATCCTATACTTGGTCTATTGTCAGATCTGAATGAGTTATAATTCAAATACATCCAATACTGTCCTTGGTGTTTTCCAGTATTGGAATATTTGCTGTAAGCTAGAGGTCTTATATTGTAAAACTTGATATTTATCGTCAGAAATGCTTTTTTTTTCCTAGAAAATACACTGTAGAAAATGAAGAATAGTTATTTATGATTTAAAGGATTTTTGAGTATGCATGCCATGCTGACCATGGATACCATGCCAGCCCTACCACCCGGTGGAGTGGTGTATGCTTGTGGTCTCAGCGCTAGGGAGCCTGAGATAGGGGACTCCTTATGAGTCCCAGCTGTGTAGTGAGGCCCTGTACCACACAGATACATGAATAAATAATTTATACATGGTAATTCTAATTTCTTATCATAAATTAGATGATTAGATGGATGTGGTGGCACACGCCTGCAATTCTACCTCGTGGAAGGCTAATGCAGGAGGATCACTGTGGATTGAAAACCAGACTGAACTGCATAGTAAAGCCCTGTATCAAAAAGAAAAAAAAAATAGCAAACAAATATCTGAATCTGGGAAGACTAGCATGGAGTTGAAATAAACAGAAACTAGCGTATGTGGACTCTCCAATAATACATTAAACTTTTAAAAAATGTATCTAGGGTCAGTGGACTAAGAGCCCGCTTTGGCAAGCGCAAGAAACAGGATTCAATCCACAGTCCCACATGTTATGCCAGCCCTGGCCTCAGGGTATGCTCAGCTGTTGATTGAGTCCTGGCATGATGGTGTACACCTGCAATCCCAGCACTGGAGAGACTGAAAACAGGAGGATCACTAAGAATTCGAGCTGCGTAGTGAAACACTGTATGAAATACATACATTGAAAAAAGAAACATTAAAAATGTATCTAGAAGGGCCAGCGGTATAGCTCAGCAGATTAAGCGCTTGGTTAGGAAAGCACACGGGCCAGGGTTCGGTTCCTGGCCCCACCTGCTGAGCTGGTCCTGCTCTCCAGCTCGCGGAGCCAGCGATGGAGTCTGGGCATGGTGGTGCCCACCTGTAGTTTTAGCATTTGGGAGTGACAAGCAGGAGGATCACTATGAGTCAGTAGTGAGACCTTGTGAAAAAAAAAAAAAGACAAAAATGTATCTAGAATTTGAAATTTAATGATTTAATTATTTATAAAACTTATCTAAAATTTTATATATCATATATAAAATATAGTAATATTTTCATACATGTATATATTGGGTCATGTTTAAGTGAGGTATCTAACTCTTCATAAATTCATCATGCTTTTGTGATGTAAACATTCAAAACCTTTCCTGTTTTGAAATATCTAGTTTCTCACCTATCATCTCCCTGCTCAAGGACAGAACACCAGTCCGTATCTCTCCTAATTACAGTGCAATACTTGACAGGTGGTTTCTTTCCAGCTTTCCTTACCCATGGAACCTCCCAAACTTGGGTAAATCTCAACTTGGCTCTATCTCAACCTCTCCAAGTGACAGGATATTATATTTTCTCAATACTGAACAATATTTCATTATGAACACATAATGTAGTTTTTTCATTTGCTTATCAGTTGATATACATGGAGGTCCTTCTATTTCTTAGGTATTATGAGTAGTACTTCAATAAACATGAGAATGCAGATGTCTTTTTCATTTGATTTCAATGAGTATCTTTAGGAGATACTCTCAGGAATCCTGGACCATACAATTATTTTATTTCCAAATTTATACAACGCCCCATACTTTTCCATAGTGGCTGCACCCATTTATAATTTATTTCCTTATCAAAAGCATATAAGAATTCTCCACACTGTAAAGCAAACAGGGAACAGTCAAAGTTGAAGAAGAGAAATTGTATCAATACTCTTATTTAATGATTACTGTTATTTTTATAAATGTGAATATAATTTCTGTTCAAGGAGATTATGGGGTCATAGTGCAAAGGGATCCACGATGTATAGTGTGCATAAGGAGAGTTCCCTAGAGAGAAAAAAAATCTCTCAGGCTTTCACAGAGAACAAACTGGTCAAGCAATGGCTCTGAGTCATCCAGATGGCTGACACTGACAAAGGTCCTACAAATCGCTATACATGGTTTCAAGGTTAATCCTGAGGGGACTTGACTGACCTTATCAGATACATTTCTTTTTATGTAAGTCTTACTTTAACTTGGTCTGAACCATCCAGCAGAAATGTTTAACCATGAAGTATCAAAAGTAAAGCCATATTAATATGCTGAGCTGTAAAAGGATCAAGTCAACAGCTTCTGACATTGCCAGTTCTGCTGATAACTCACTACTACTATGGAATATTGGACTCTATGTACAGCTACTTCTCTTAGCTCAGTGAGAAGAAAGATATGTAGTAAAAGTGTTTAGAAAAGATATCATGCCTGCATCTTGTGCTCTGAACAACTGCTATGAAGACAAGCAATATGCAGTATATCAATTATTGTAACTGTCATACTAGCCTGTTTTGAAACTTCTCATTGTTCTTTCTCATTAAAATTAATAAAATTCAAAAAGTACATTAGTTTAAAAAACTTTAGAGAGATGTTGACAGTGATATGTACAAGAAGTTCAGCACATTCATGATTTCTTATAGGGGCAGAAGAAATATATATTTAGTGAACTATCAGAAAGGTGGAAGGATGTGCAGTGTGTCAACTGTTAAAAAAAAAAAAGTAATATTTATTGAAAATGTTAATGTTTAATTGTTTGATCAATGTTATACACTGATATCTATTAATCTAAACTGATCCGATGATGAAAATATGTAATATAACCATTGTTAAATTTTTCTGGTTTTGAAATTCCATACTATAAATAAATAAATAAATAAATAAATAAATAAATAAATTTTTAATGAAAAAAGAAAGGTGGAAGGAACAGCAAGTGATCAGAGCACACAAAATGTTGTGTGCTTAGGAACACAGGATAGAATTGTTTATGCGATATTACATTTAATAATACTGACAAATTTATACATTTTAGTACTTAATTCTCGCAGGGCCTACACCAGATGTTTACACCTGTGTAGCAAGTGCCGTGGACTAATTTCTCCCCATTTCTCTCTGGTCTGATAGCCTTCCCAAGCTCAGGCAATCACTGTTCCACTCTCAGCGTCTCCAAATAACAGGGTGCTATCTTTCCGTGGGAAAGTACATTTATTTAGGCACATGTAATGTGATTTCTATACTTACTTGTCAGCTGATGTGTGTAGAGGCCATTTGTACTTCTTCGCTGCCGTGAATAGGGCTGCGCTGCAATGAACGTGGAATTGCAGATGTGTGTGTGTGTGTGTGTGTGTGTGTGTGTGCATCCCCTTAACATCCCTGTGTAAAGCACATCTTAAATAGCAGGCTTTCTGTTCAGTGCTGAGAATGCTGGCACCAAAAGTACAACTGTGCCCATGAAATGGAGTTTCTCAATCTCTGCCCCATAACATTGCCTGCTGGGTAATTCTTTGTCACAGAACTGCCTTGTTTAGCAGCGACCCTGAGGTTTGGAGCGTGATCATTAGTTATGCTACCAGTAGTAAGATTTTAATCAAACCAAATTGTGCTGTTTAATGTCCAGCATTGCTCCCAATCTGCTTCCACCATCATCCATTAAATGTCCTTCTATTCCCTTCGCCAGTTATGATGACCAAATATTTAGCTCTGCTGTATATTCTCAAAATGCATCCTCAAAGGAAAGCATCAGGAGAGATGAATGAAAGAAATACTATGACGTAGTAACTTACAAAGCCTGCTATAAGGGGAATAAAAGTGCAGTGTTGCCAAGTGGAGCAAAGTGGGAGTGGGAGGACCTGGACACTTAGGAGAGGAGGCAGCACAGTGACGGAGGGATGGGAAAGAATCTGAAGGCAGGGCCGAGGTCTGGGACTTGCACGTTAAGAAATCAGCAGGCTTTTCAGAAGGCAGCGAGGAATCACTGAGGGATTCTAAGAAAGGGGAAGAGAAAAACATGTCTGTACTCTAGAAAGAACAAACAGGGAATAATGCACTGAAAACGAGGTTTTTTGGAGTATATTAAATGGAGATATTTCACTCCAGTAAACTGAAGCAGTGCCAGTGGAGATGGAAAGAAAGAGGACAAAATTTCAAGGTAGACATATTAAGTAAAATACACAGGATTTGGTGATCTGTAAGAAAATTCTGAATCCAAGAAGTTGAAATTTCTCGATATAGTGATTTAGCGGTCGTCTTAGTTACTTTTCTCTCATTGCTGGGACAAATACCCAACACTCAAAATGAAGGAAGGAAAGGTTTATTTAGCTCACAGTTTGTGGAGGTTTCAGTCCATATTCAGCTGGCCCAAGGCTGATTGGAACAGGGCAGAGACCATCCAGTTCATGGCGGTGGAACAGCAACAAAATGGTGGCAGAGGCAGCCAACCAAGCAGGGCAGCATAGAGCAACAGCTACTAGTCTATCTCTCTGTCTCTTTATATTCCTACCAGGCTCTCTGCCTTAGGATATCCTCCCTCGACCACACCCATACTCCCAGCCCTAGTCAGACCAATAATTCCATCAGTACTAAAACACATAATCCCAGAGACTCATGAGTGAAGTCTCAATCAATAGAAGTCTGCACCCAATGACTACATGAGACTTTGGGGGGGACAACTAGACATAAACCATAACAGTGGCTTGTGATGCATCATTTTTAGAAATCAGGGAATCTAAATAATTCTATCCCTGCATGTACACACACACACACACACACACACACACATTCATAAGTACCAAACTGTAAGCACCAAAATATCATGACTTTCTATTTCATTTGCATTCCGTTTGTCATACTGTGTTCATGTTTCAGTTATAGCTGTTTAAAAGCCATCTATTTTTGAATCCATTTGTGCATGATCATTACCTATACTGCTAGTAGTAAAATTTTGATCAAACCAAATTGTGCTGCTTAGTGAGCAGCAATGCTCCAACACGCTCCCAGTATCATTCACTTTAAACTCCAGTTTTGTTCAGCTACTAGTGAAGATGGCATTCATGATGAAAAAACCAGTAATCTTGTGGCTCCACATTTTGTGAATTTTATATGAATAATTACAAAATGTTTTATTCTTATAACACTATACATCTTCCCCTTAGATTAATGAACATGCACTTCATTGGCAAAGAACAAGGAATGCATAAAATATAGATTACTTTTAAAACAAAGTATATTTGGCTGGTAAAAGCCTGCACATATCATTTTTAGTTATGATGTTTAGTAAATGTTTTTTTTTTTTTTTTTTTTTTTTTTTTTTTTTTTTTTTTTTTTTTTTTTTTTTTTTTTTTTTTTTTTTTTTTTTTTTTTTTTTTTTTTTTTTTTTTTTTTTTTTTTTTTTTTTTTTTTTTTTTTTTTTTTTTTTTTTTTTTGTGTGTGTGTGTTGTTCATTGTTCTTGTTGGTGTGAAAAGATACTCTGAGTAGCAAGCATGCATCTGGTTGCTACAGGGTCTGGATGTCATAGAACTCACTCTTAATTTCCTAGTTCAAACTATACAAATTCACCAGGCATGGTGGCACACACCTGTAATCCCAGCACTCGGGAGGCTGAGGCAGTAGGATTGGTGAGAGTTTGAGACCAGCCTGGGCTACAAAAGTGAGCTTAAGGCCAGCCTGAACTGCAGAGTGAGATTCTGTGACAAAAAGCCCCCCCAAAAGTAAATGTATGTGTATACATAAATGGGTGAGATAGATGAATATATGCTTTGGTATAATTGCTCTTCAGAAAATTATGATAGTACATTACTTGATGAATATAATGAAGAAAATAATTTATTTTTTAACAGAATCAAAAATGTCAAGTAGGCTGAGAAGTTGGAGGAATAACTTCAAAACAGGTTTCATCATTTTAAGAAGGCTCCCTCACCAACTTTCTTTTCACTTTAAGAGAAGACAAAGTATATTTTTTTAAAGGAAAAATATGATTTATCTAGGACATGTTAGTTGCACAGAATTATGAGTACATTTTGGCCTGTGTGTCCATGAGTACAACATACTCGGATCTCTCCTGTGACCACTCAGCATTCCTTCACTCTCCTCTTAATCCCATTCCTCTACTTGAGGACTCTCATTCTACTCTGACATCCCTATCCTTAATTTTTAAGATTCTACCTAAAAGGGCAAACATGGTGTTTGAATTTTCCAGATCCCTATGTTGAGCAAAATAAGACATATGTTTAACTTAACCGTGCTTACGATGTGCAATACCTAGATCACTCTTGCATGGGTAGAAAGCATTGCTCCGTGTGGTGCAGTACCTCTTCTTGACCTCCTCTTGTTTGTGTGCTCTTTGAGCATCTCACGAACGCTGCCATATCTTTCTAACCTTCTTCATGTGAATGGACCATTCACGCAAATAGTTAGCTTTATTGATTCCTGGGAATGGTACTTAATTATGTTGTGGCAAGACTAAATAAATGTTTCTTTAGCCCACATAGTCTACCAACCATATTTTATGCATACCTGGATCATTTAAAATTTATCATTTCTACACATGACAATTATTATTATTATTATTATTATTATTATTATTATTATTATTATTATTTGCTACCTGAAATTTTCTTTTTTCTTTCTTTTAGTTTTAATTAATCATCATAAACTTTAGTGGGTATTGGAGTGAGGCAAGGCCCCTTCATTTTCATTACTATAAATAGTCTAGTTATTAATAATAGAAAAGCAAAAACTTATATTATACATATAAAAGAAGTGACTTTTCCTAAGTAAACCTTTGAATGTTCAAAAATATTGATCTGCTTGTTAAAATTCACTCCATAGAATTGTCTGCAATAATATATTAATGATAACTTACTCTTTTTTTACAAAATGTCATCTGTACTAATTTTTTTCATCTGAAAAATGGTAAAATTAAATCAGTACAGACGTATGCATTTACACAGGTGTTGTTTTATATATGTGGTACCAGGTCTCACTACACAGCTTGGATTCACGGTGATCCTCCTGTTTTCAGTTTCCCAGGCACTGTGATTACAGGCGTGTGCGACCAAGCCCAGTTTCTGTGACTGGTTCAGCACACCTAGGAGCAGGGTCAGAGCAGATGTGGTGCCAGGGATCAAATCCTGGTCCCTGTGCTTACCTAAGCAGGCACTTAGTCTGCTGAGCTATCTCATCGGCCATCATGAATATTATTTCAAAGTTCATACTAAGAGTGTGAAATACTCCAAATCCCTTAGGTACTGTCTCAGTCCCTGCTGATGCACTCTGCTGGTGAGCTCTGCTCTGTGAGAAGAGCGTCTCTCCCCTGCTTTCTTTTCATCTTGTTTCATTGTCCCTCTGCTTTTCACTCACTTGTGCTTTATCCCTTATACTACTAGTCTTCCTAACCTTCAGTAAACATTAACTGTTCACTCTTATCTCTTATTCCATACAATTGTGTGAATGAGACAACAGCAGGAAAATAGGACCTTGACAGCAGTTTTGCCAAAGGTATTCAGGAGATAATGATTGAAACCCTAAAATAGTAAAGGAAGGATGGAAGGAGGTAAGGGACAGAGGAAAGGAGGAAGAAAGGAAAGACTTTTCACCCAAGCTGTGTGATTCAGCACTAACCTTAAGGCACCGAGAAATTGAGAACATGTATTTGCACCCCCCTACTTCCCCCACTTTTTTTGTGGGACTGGAGTTTGAACTCATGACCTTACATTGCCAGGCAGACACTTGTGCCATAGAGACATCTCCCCTGGCCCTTCTGACTTTGAAAAAGATGTGAAAGTGGATGAAAAGACTAAAATGCTGGTGCTATTTTCCACATGCTAAAAATTTTGTTTTCTCTTACATTTGCATTTTATCTTGCCATGTAGTAGGATAACTTTTGTAGTGTTCAATACTGTCAAATCTTGCTTTGTCAGGATTTCATTCCATAAATTTATGAATATGAAGTACTGATAATATCTATTAGTAAAATAAGCCATTGTAGAAGATATAGCTTCATATTGTAAGCAAAATAACTTAAAATAGTATTTTCTAATATGATTTTTTTTGCCTGGTGTATTTAATTGTGTCTGCTGAAAATATGAACTTGGATAAATAATTAAAACATAACATACACACACAGACACACACAAATATACACACAATGCAAGCTGTCTAAGCAGAGATATTTAAAAATTCTGTAAATGGCCTTTTTATTTTTTATTTATTTTTTATTTTATTTTATTTTTGTCTTTTGGAGACAGGGTCTCACTATGCAGTTGAGGCTGACCTTGAGCTCACTTTTGTAGCCCAGGCTGGTCTCGAACTCACACCTATCCTCCTGCCTCAGCCTCCCGAGTGCTGGGATTACAGGCGTGCACCACCTCGCCCGGCTTTAAATGGCCTTTTTAAAAAATCTATGTCAGAGTTGTAAGAAAAACTGAAATACAAAAGAATTTATGTCTTTAATTCAATGGATTATGGCACAGAAGACTTTTAAACCATGGCAGTGAACACAAAAAATAAAGACAGCTGACCAGGAGGTTTCTGTCCATCATAGCATTTCACTCAGTGAATATAATTCTACCATAAACTGTTAAGAGAACCATGTAATTTACTGTGATTAGACATATTTGGATGCAAATGAAAATCCAAATTTACAGTGATTTAAAAGCCTAAAAGTTAGTTTATTCCATCTCCTATTAAAATGAGATATCTAGAGGTGTCTAGAGAAGTTAAGGGATCAGTCCCTGCTGTATTTGCTGTGTCTGTCTTTTAAAGTCTTCATATTTTTTCATGTCTCTGATGCTCTGGCTGCTGTCATGTCATCCCAGACACGAGAAAGAAGAAATTGATGAAGATGCAAAGGGCCTTGTCCATACTTTGTTTCTTGGAACATTTCTGGGAGCCCCACTCATCAAGTTTTACATCCACTTGTGACCTCTAGCCAAAATTGTGTTTTACTAGCAGGATATGTTGCTACTGGCATGTAATTGTGGCTCCATATCTAGGCATGTTTGTAGAGCATTGAATGGAACTAACAAGGCCTTCTCTGTTTTCGTTCATCCTCTGACAAGGTTTAATGGGTGCTGAACACAGAGCCCCCTTTCCATTTCACTTGCGATCCTTACCGTTTTATAGTCAGTACCAATGTGATTCTGGCTCCCCTGTTTTTCTTCCATTCTTTATTTCTGAACATTTATCTGACTCACCTATTCCAGCCTACGTCCCAGCTGAACAAGTGCTGCACAAAGCCAGCTTTACTGTTTGCCTTACTTGAGAGCTGGTCTTTCACTTTCACAATATTAACATTATAGAAAAACAACTTCAAGTGAGGTGTAGTTAGTAATAACTCTCTTTCCATTTATCTTCATTGAGGCCTAATATACACATTTTCATTTTATTTGCACCCCTAAATACGAATTCCTTGTAGTTCATATCAAGTTTGTTTTAAGATCATCACTTATGTTTTGTGAAACAAATTTGCAAGGTGCTGTAGATGAATATTCTGAAGAATGCAATCTTCTAATGAGCCTAATATATTCTAATAAACCAAATAAAAATGATCCTAGTCTCCTCCAAAGTCCCTCAGTTTTTCCATATGACACAAATTTATATACATTCTCACTCCATCCAGAAATTGGTTTGCACCCTGAAAATATCATCTCTCTTCTCTTTAGAACTCCTTAAGTTTGAACATGACTTTGGAATTCTTTCTGGCAGGGCAGAAGTTGAAGCCTAACCTGACACTCTGAGGGCCCTTCCTCTCTTTTTTGCTGTTCCGCACTTCCTTCTAAAAACTCTTCTAAGTACCACCAATATCATAAATTAAAAATAGGTGAAATTCAGTAACTCATAAAAACTACTTTTATGTGCTTTAAAAAAAAATAACAGAAATCAGAGCAGGCTCGAAGCCCAGAACAGGATGGTAGTCATTGTCTGGGATGAGGTGTTGTTTGCATTCCATTCTTAACTCCTAGCAGAGCTGCCTAAGACATTTCATTTATCATTATCATGGAACTGGCCAATCCAAATGCTTTACCATCAAAATACTATCCACATATAATTTTATTATTTTCTATATTGTGAACTGCAATTCTCTTCATAATTCTAAAAAAAAAGATGACTTCGCATAAAGTAGGAATGACAACAGGAATTTAATGTAGCACCTTGAAGAGTAAGTTGTAATATTTCACAAAATATTATATTTTTTCTCTTGAAGTAAGCAGTAGATTAACATTGGCACAGACTGAATCATAATTCACTTGTAATTCTGGTGTTTGCTAAGGAATACAAACTCCAGAGTAGTATATCTGATATTCTTGGAAAAGTGTAAATAGTCTAAACTTGTAGGAATTGTGGGCAGAAGCTAAACACTGACAAAAATCTTGTGTGTACCTGTGCAAGGTTACATAGTATATTGGACACTTAGCAGTATAAAATATTTGTGCCATCAGGGTCACCTAAGTAAGTAAAAGGGGGGAGGGAATAAGTGGTATGCTTTAATAAAAGGGACGCTATGTATTTTCTAGTAAAAAAAGGAAGCAAGGGTATCAGTCTTCCTTTCTGACTATTAATATTATGCTGGAAAATTTTGTACATAATATCCATGGATTTAAAAGTAGGGTTAAGGCCTGGGGAGATAGCTAAGCAGAATAAGCGCTTGCTGGGCCTGTGTTCAATCCCCAGTTCCACAAATAAAGAACAACAACAACAACAAGAACAATAATAATAATAAATCAATATGGGCTTAAGAATATGTATAGTGTTATGTATTCTTTGTAAAAATCATAACCACATTGTTGAATTATTTTGAAAATATTGGATGTCTCTTTTTATTTCAGTTTCTAGAGACATATTCTGAGAATGAGCCAGTTGCATTTATTGGGTGAAGTTGCATAGACAGATGGCTTTTCTTCTAATTTTTAAAGTAAAAAGTATATGACCTAAGCATTTATGAGATCTTCAGTCCAAAAAGTACT
>PVJA010040736.1:0-18321 GCA_004027025.1 Myocastor coypus | reverse complement strand
TACAAAGAACTAAAAACCATTAGGGTCCCAAAATTCAAAGACCCAATCCAGAAATGGGCATCTGAGATGAACACTCACTTCTCAGAGAAAGAAATACAGCAAGCCTACAAATACATGAAGAAATGCTCCCCATCACTAGCTATTCGTGAAATGCAAATCAAAACAACACTTAGATACCACCTCACCCCAGTAAGGATGGTTATCATAAAGAAATCAACCAGCAACAAATGCTGGAGAGGCTGTGGGGAAAAAGGAACCCTTCTCCACTGCTGGTGGGAATGCAGATTGGTGCAACCATTATGGAAAGCAGCAGTTCTACAAAACTAGAATTGGAAGTTCCGTTCAATCCAGCTATCCCCCTACTGGGAATTTTCCCAGAAGAACTGAAAACTTCATACCATAGCGATATCTGTGCACCTATGTTTATAGCAGCCCAATTTGTAATAGCCAAATCTTGGAAACAACCAAAATGTCCATCATTTGAAGAATAGTTTAAAAAAATGTGGTCTTTTTATACAATGGAATACTACTCATCCATAAAGAATGATAAGTTTGAAGACTTCATATATAAATGGATGTATATTGAACATATACTCATTAGTGAAATAAACCAGACCTATATGTGTAGACATGTTCTCTTAAGGTCAATCAGTAATTAATATTTAAAATCTATTGAGAGAACCTCTAATCAATAAGTGTGATTTGCTTTACTTTTCTAGCATTTCTCAAACACATTTGACCTTGAAACTTATTTTGAAGAAGACTCACTGTCTGGCCCCAGTGTTCTGCGGGGTCACTTGGAGAAACACTCGAACCCAGACCTTCTTGTGCAGATAGACGTCCTGCGGCCGTGGCTTAGAGGCTGCTTTCTCTTTTTCTTTAAGCTCAGTGCAGGTTATTCACAAAGCCAGCCGCAGGTAGGACAGCAGGCAGTGGATTCCCCTGGCACTCGGAAGAGTACGAAGCAAGCAGCTGACTCCCGAGCCGAGGGAAACCTTCCGCTGGTCTCCTACTCTCAGTGATCCTTATGCTCAGCGCCCCAAGTGCTGGGATTAGAGGTGTGTGCCGAAGCACCTGGCCAGGGTTTCTGCAAGGCAGACCAACTCAGCAGGAGGCTTCGCGCCCTTCACGCCCAACGAGCTGTCCAAGACTCAAGTCCGGGCCTCGCTCACCCCCAGGATTACTTTCTCCTTGCGCCGCTTTGCATTCCCCCCTCTTCCTTCGCACAGCTCACCTCCTCTCTCCCCATTCTCATGCCCCGCCCCACACAGCGCCCTGCTGCCTCATTTTTCCTGAAGGAACCTGTCTTACACTCATTTTGACACAGAAGCTGTATAGCATGTTTGTATCTGTCACTTTACTTCAAGTACATTAAAAGCTGTTCTGAAGGAAAATGTGAGATAAATCATAGTGCTCTTATGTTCTCTTGTCTTGTTCTGATATTTCTGTAATGGAGATTTAACACCTGGTCATCCTGTGAGTTACAGGTGTTTTCAGTGGTCATTTATTTCAATAAGCCCAAGAGCAAAAACCATTTAGTTTGCTGGTGCAGACTCTCCTAAACCTAAAGAAACATCACATACTCTAGGACCTAGACCATGTCTTCAGTTCCTTTGCTGTGGACTAATATATCATGAATGTTCTTATGCTGGATATCTCCCAGTACTATAGATTCAGTGTCTTTTATTAAAACCTGATTAGTTGAAGGTTATGATCTTAGAGAACCGGTATTCCAGGCTGTAAAGTCCATGGGCTGCAGAAACAGTAGCAGGGATGCCTGTGATGTATAAGGACACTGAGGCCAAACGGGCTGTGGGAGGGAACCCTGCTATGGCTTCACTACGGGGCCCCCAAAGGCCCCTGTGCTGTGTACACTTCGCCCCCAGTGCTGCGGTGCTCAGAGGCGGCTCCTGGGGAGGTGACCGGGTCAGGCGCAGGCTGCCACCTGGCTGAGATGAGCGGATCAGCGGGAAGAGGGCTGGGAAAGCGGGGTCCCCTGGACGGAGCAGGCCTGGGGTGAGGGCACCCTGGCGGCCACTTCCTCTCTCTGGCTTCCTGTCCGCCAACATCTTGTCTGCCGTCAGCTGCTTCACGCTTCGGCCGTGGAGCTCCTAACACCAAGCCAACCCACCCTGCGTGGAAACCTCTGACCCTGAGCCACAAGAAAACGTGTTTTCTTTAAATTGTGTGTTGGAGATGGCAAAAGCTCACTGAAACACAAACCCGGCAAAACAGCTGAGTCATAGTATTGTCCCCAGTCAAGTTTTCAGACTAGGGAAAAGGGAAGAAATTTTCCAGTCTAATACATAAACAATCTGGGTCTGAAACAGTGACACAACTAGAAAAAAACTAGGGTGTTTAACAATATAAAATTCAGTAAGACCAAGTAAGACAATAAATAAATCAGAAATAAAAAGGAAGCATGGCTGTGCTCACCGCTTGTCTTCACCACTGTTCAGGAAGCCCCCGGCCAGAGCAAGTCGGCAACAGAGAAAACTAAAGACGTCCACAATGGGAAAGAGAAAACCAGCTCTCACTGAGTCCACGTGACGCGACCTTACTTGCACACAGCCCCGAAGACCTCATTGAGAAATTGCAGGCACTGCAAGATGAGCTTAGAACAACTGCAAGACACAGAATCAACTTACAAATTGTGCTAGCATTTCTAAAGAGCAATAGGAAGCTCTCTAAAATAGAAATTAAGACAGTATTCCCTTTTATAACAGCTACAAAATACCTAGGTATGACTTTAATGATAAATATGTGCTATTGCTGTGGAGCAAGATACAAGACGATGATAAATCAAAGAAGCAGCAGAAAAATGAAAAACATCCTGAGCCAATGGATGGGAAGAACAATATTGGTGCAGTGTCCACGGACCCCATGGATCACCACCGCCGGGGGATTTTTCGTTTCACGAAAATCTCCATCAAAAGATGAAGGATACTCTTCAGAGAACTAGATAAAAAGTAATCCTGGGAGGGGCAAATAGCTCAACAGTTTAAAGTATCTGCAAGCAGGCACAGGGATCAGAGGTTTGAGCCCGGGGCCTGCTGTGCCAGCCCCACCCCCAGGGCATGCCGAGATGGCGATTGAGCCTGGGTGTGGTGGCCTGCAACTGTGATCCCAGGTCTTGGGAGGCTGCAAACAGGCAGACCACTATGAGTCCCATCTAGTACTGAGACCCTGAACACCCTGTAGGCCCTTCCCTAAAACACACACAAAAAGTACTCTTAAAATTCTAAAATTCTAATGAAGCCACAGCAAAATAATGCATGTAGCCAAAGACATTTTCAGCAAATGGAATGAAGCTGAAAGTATTATACTGCCTGAAATCAAACATATTACAGAGTAGTAGCATCAAAACAGCATAGCAAACAAACAGAAGAAATAGGGAAGGCAAGGAGAGACACCAATGTTCCCTGTAAATGGAGTCATTAGGTACTGAATACATACATGAATGAAAATAGGATGTTTTAAAATTCATGTGTCATGATTCTTAGACTCTTAAGAAGAGGAAGACTTCAGGTATTCTGGAAGTGTTCTGTATTTTGACCTGAGCAGTGTTACACTATGTGTTACATGCTTGTGTAAGACTGCTGAGCTGTTCTCTTTATGCAGTGTGTTCTTCATTGTGTGTAAATTTTGGGCAATAAAACTACACATAGAAATGGACCCAGCATGTCACTGAAGTAACAGTGGGAACACACACCAGTCCAAGAGAACACGAGAGCACACAGCCAGGAAATAAGTCTGCTGATGTATGCTTAACTGATTTTCAATAAACACAGTCAGAACACAACAAGCAAAGGAAAGTTTCTGCAATCAGTAATGCTGGAGAAAATACAGACACATGCAAGAGGAGTAGAGTCTGTATCTCTCATCAGGCAGTAACCAAGCCTGCAACCATAAAGTCAAAACCTCAAGCTACAAACCACTAGAAGAAAACAAAATGCAAAGTGGGAAAGCAGTTTTTAGACAAGTCTCAAAAGTCCAGGGAGGGAAAGTAAATACGTACACATGAAATGATATCAAACCAAAGATCTTCTGTACTGCAGTGAGAAGAAGCATACTGGCAAAGAGCAAGCTCAGGGAAGGACAACAGTATCTGCAAATTATATCGCTAGACAGAACTTAGTGTGCAGAATTCATGGAAACTCAAAACATGCAGTAACAAAATAGCAAATACCCAATTACAACATTGATAGCAAAACTAAAGAGAAACCCCTCAAAAGAAGGCACGCAAATATGCAGCAAGTGTTTGCAAAATCGCTCAGCATCACTCACTGGCAGGGAAAGGCAAAACGGAACTGCAGTGCAATAGTGCCTTAGTCCAGGAAGAATCACGATTGTCATTTCTGAGGGCACAACGGATGCTTTATAACTGATATGGTTGAGTTATAAAGCACCCAGCCAGCATGCACAAGACCCTCACCTCCATCCAAAGTACTACAAGGAAAAGCAAATGGGGACTCAAAGAAAGGGGTAGTTTTTTTCATAAGGATCCTGTTCATCATAGGGGCTTGTTCCTGCATGTGATATAACCTTGTTCTTTTTTTTTTTTTTATTGGTATTACTTTTAATAAGAAATAACATTGAGACGGTTTCAAAACACGTTAGTAGGAAAGCCACAATAATTGATACAATGCATATTGCTGACTTTATAGTAATTATTCAGAGTGCCCTCTTCTAAACACTGTTGGTGCAGATATTTCCTTTCATTGAACTAAGAGAAAGTAGTTGTATACATTAAGCAATATTCCATAATAGGAGTGGTTTATCGGCAGAATTGGTAATGTCAGAAGCTGTAGAGTGGAGCCTTTTACAGCTCATCATATTAACATAGGCTTTCTTTCTATACCTCATGGTTAAACTTTTCTGCTGGGTGGTTAAGTCCCAGTTAAAGCAAGACCTATATGACAAAACATATAATTTTCATATCTAACAAGATCAGTCAAATCCGCTCAGGATTTACTTTGAAAGCATATACAGCATTTTGTGGAACTTTTGTTAGTGTCAGCTCTCTGGGTGAGTGAGTCATCGTCATTGCTTGACGCTTGCTGTGAAAACCTAAGTGTTTTCTCTCTGGGTGACTCTCCTTAGCCACACTATACATTATCAATCCGTTCCCTCTGTGGTTCCATAATCTCTTTGAAAAGAAAATTTGGGACTCCACTGTGTTATAGGATGTTACAGCACAGGTTCTCTTATGTCCTGAGTCCTCACTGACCTTGAAGGGCTAGGGCCAAAATATTGGCTATCCTTGTAGCCTTTATTTTTCTTTAATTTTTGGTCTGTGAACCCAGATTTTTAACCCTGCAGAAGAGAAGCTTAGTGATACTATTACTCTATTAGACAGGTACTAATAGAAAGGGGTAAATTTTGAATGTAGATGAATAGAGTCTGTATAAGAAAAGAATACGCAAGTTTCTGAGAAAACCTGAAAAGTAAATACTATACAACTCAGAAATTCTGCTCCAGGGCATAACATCTCCAAAAGTAAAGAAATTACTATGTTGAGAAGACCACTGGTCCTCTGAGATTCATTGCAGCACTATTCATAATAATCAAGAAATAAACGTCATCAACTGATGTTGACCAAGCACGTCTTGTACAATGGAATACAGGTCAGCAAAGTCGGAAGCCACGTCACTTGCTGCAGCACAGATGGACCTGGAGATCATCATGTTTTATGAAATAAGCCAGGCCTAAAACACAAGTTCTGCATCTCTGTCGTGTGTGTGTGTGTGTGTGTGTGTGTGTGTGTGTGTGTGTGATGTAGGAAACCGATGTCACAGAAGTTGAGGGTGCAATGCTGGGTACCAGGACTTCAGGGCAGGTGTGGAGAGAGGGAGGGGGTTGGTGAACAGGCAGACATGGACTGAATTGCAGCTGAACAGGAAGAAGCTCGAGTACACACAGCGGGATGGCCACAGATGACAGCTATGAACCCTAGGCATCTCAAAAGCTACAAAGGAGGACTTTCAATGTTTTCATCATCTTATATGATAAATGAAAAAACTCTAGACGTTTTCACTTGACTTAAACTTTTCACAGTAGGTCAATGCATCAAATCATCCCATGGTATGTGGTTAATACCCACACATTTTATTTTTATATTGATTTGATAATCAATTTTAGAAGTGTCTTAAAATCCTAAAAATGGGAACAACGTTGGCTCAGGAAATTAAATTATTGTGCGAAGGAAACGTTACAGAGTAATTCTAAATTCAGACTTTGAAGAATGATCCACCAATAGCTAATGAGGAAAACACTAGGACTTAGAAAAATCAAGAGCTCAGACAGTGTTTCCAACACAGGCCTCTATTTCTGAGCTGAGACTCACTGATTATATTCAATTTTCTTGTATCTTTATTTGGCTCATGACTGAGGAGAGATTGCTTTACTCGTCCCATACCAATTGTGTCCTTAGGCATAACCAAAATTAAGCTGCTTATTATTTAAGCTCAGCTCTTCTCCTAGTCCTTTCGTACATGCACATTACGGTCTAAAACTTACATTCTCAATTTATAGTCTGCATCAAAAAACTCTTCCTAACCCTTAAAAATAATAAGAGCCAATTCTCCCCAGAAGCAATGGTTATTTAGGGCCCATTTCTATTTAAACTGACAGAATCTCAAAATATAATCGGGTCTTTTAAAACTCTATCTCTCTGGTTAAGAACTTTGATGCCTTTCTCACATTTCCCTGTAATTTCACTTCAATACTATTTTAACTTGAAGATATAAATTGGCTGCTGTGTCCCCAGTTCTCAGAAACACTTTCTTACAGATTGTCATCGTTGCTGTTTTCTGGAGACAGAGTCTCCTCCTGTAGTCCAAACGGCTGCAGACTCCCTTGGTCACTGAGGCCGGTCTTGTTTAGAACTCACAGCGATCCTTGCAGTTCCAAGTGCTGGCACTGCCGGAGTGCATCACCATGCCTGGTCATAAGCAGGTATTCTTCTTCTCTTTCTCTTAACCGCCAAAACTCTGACACGACTTTTGAAAAAGATACCAACCATGTAATAGTTGCATTACCTAGATTTCAGCGGAGCATTTTCTATACATTTTCCTTAATTCATGCTATCAGTCAATGAGATCAGTATATCTTGGAAAGGAATTTCTATTTCTAGTTGTGGCCAACTCATTCATATCAGAAAATTTCCTCAGGTCTGATATTTCCAAGCTGAAATTTACACTGTGCTTTATTTTCTTACATCCTTATTTGGCTAATGACTGAGTAAAGATTTTAAGTTAAATGCTGATTTACATAAATTTATTTTATGATTATGTAGCAACACAAAAGTATAAAAAATTACTGAAACTAACAAGTAGAAGCAAAATATAAACTTAATAATCCAACTCATTCTCTTCTTTATACCACGAATAAACAAACGAAATTTGAAATTTAAAAATGTACAACATAATATGAATTAATACAATCCAAATTGAAACATATAGGTACAAGTTTAAGAAAATATGACTAATGTCTATGTGATGAATCTATGTCTCATAAAGAAACTCACAGGGTGTAAATGGAGCAATAGTTTGTGTATGAAGAAGTACACATAAAGACTTAATTATCAATCAATCAGGTGTTTCTAGTGTGGTTTATAGTTTCAGTGCAATGTCAGTTAATGCCATAAACTATTTTATAGATGTCAATAAACAATTATAAATTTTTTCTGTGTTTTTGAGATAAGGTCTCGTTACACAGTTCAAGCAGGCCTTGAATTCACTTTTGTAGCCCAGGCTGGTCTCGAACTCACACTGATCCTCCTGCCTCAGCCTCCCAGGTGCTGAGATTACAGGCGTGTGCCAGCACGCCCGGCCCCAAATAATTATGAATTTTCCATGGAGAGCAAAGGGCCCCCAAGGGCTGAAACATCACTGAAGAGGAAGAAGGAAGTTGGGGGGCTAACAACCGCACTTCAGGACTCCCCATAGGACCATAGTCAGTAGCCGGCTGCCCACAGCGGGCTGCCTCCTGCCTGCCTGCCTGCCGCACACCGTCTGTTCTCTGTGACCCCTCTCTGCCACACTCCCTGGCCTTCCATCCAGTTAACTTTGAACTCAAACCACTCTTAACTGGGGACCAAAATAAACTTTTCTTCTTCTTCAAAAAAAAAATTGCAATAGCCAAGACAGTGTGGCACTGGTTCAAGACTAGGAAAAAAATCAGAGAGCACCATAGAGCCCAGAAGTAGATCAATATTTAACTGGCTTTTATAATCAAGCAAACGCATGGCAGTGGAGCAAAATGATGATTGCTTCAGCAAATGCTGCTAGACCTACTGGACAGCCCTCAGGAGCAAAAGTGAATCTGCCACAAGTTGACACACTAACAAAATCAACTAGAAACGGGCTGACATAGCCGAGAATGCAGAAGCCTGAAACTCCTAGAAAATAACACACATGAGACATCTATGTGACCTCGTTTTTTAGTGTGATTTTTAGGTAAAACACCAAGGTCATACTACATGAAGTAGTTAATAAGCTAGACTTCATTGAAATTAAAGTGTTTCCATCTGTGAAATGCACCACCAATATAATGAAAAGATCAACTACACATAGGGGAAAATATCTGGACTTGATGAGAATGATTATCCAAAACCCAAACACAAGAAAACAAAACACAGTTTTTAAGAAATGGGCTGAAGATGTAAACATGAATTTGACCTAAAAAGATCTCCAGATGCCAAACACCTGCAGAGACCCTCCATAGCAGGTGTCACTAGGAACTGAAAATGGAAACATGGTGAGGTGCCACCCCGCACTCCCTCAGATGGCAGAAGCGCTGCACAATGACAAAGTGAAATGCTGGGGGAGGTGGCGGTCACAGCTGTCTGGAATGCACGTGATGTAGACACTGCACCAGACAGAGGGCTAGGGAGAAAGCTCGGCCGTGTAAGTGCCTGCCCGGCAAGCACAAGGACACAAGTTCAGTTCCAAGTACTGCATGTGGGGCTGGCCCAGACCCCCAGCTGTGCCATGTAGGCTCAGAAACCAGGCATGGTGGCACTCATCTGTAATCTCACCACTGAGGAGGCTGAGACAGGAAGATCACTAAAGCCCAAGCCACACAGAAAGACCCTGTACCAAATGAATAAATAAATAAAAGATTTTAAAAATTAATTAAAACAGAAAGACAGATGGAAGCTTCTGCAGACTTCCCAGACTCCTGCCGTGTAATCCAGCTGTTGAGCTTCTTGGTGGTCCTCCAACAAGTTGGAAATTTCTATCCCTGCAAAAGCCAGCACCTGTGGATGCTTAGGACAACTTCTTTCACTAGTGTCAAACTTGGAAAGCAGCGAGCACCCCAAGAAAGGGACCTGTGGACCCCACAGGTCTGCAGCAGAGTGAGTTTCAAGACAGAAAGCACAGACAGAAGTTTTGGGATGCTTAACAGCAGGCACCCTATACATCCATCTAATGATATAACCTCAAATTGTATAAGAGTAAGTTGGCAGGAGCTTTCAACTTCACCGTTGCGTCAGTTAAGAGCTCAGCATATAACACAGATGACATGAGCAGCACAAAGCATGTGGCATAATGGCCATAAACAGATGACGTAATCAAGATCTAGCCCTCGCGCAGGTGTGTGTATGCATACACACATATGCAGCGTATATTATGGAGAAGCCATGAGTGCCTGTGTTAGATAATTTTCATGCAAGCATGCACTCCAGTGTTTGCCAGGAGTGCAATTCCACGGTTAGCAACACATATGAAACAGGAGCACACATCATAACACAGATTGAGTATTGATTTTTTGCCAAAAAATAATCCACACTGTCCCAAGGTCTGAGCCTTGTGCTTCCTTCAGGAGCAGGGGTTCAGTATTCACTAATTCAGTATCAATAGCGGCTTTATAGAACATAGCGATGGCAAATAATAATCCATTTATGCATATATGCACACAGCAGTGTTTCCAGTTACTATAGGACACACTTTATGTTCAAGTAGAGGTAAGATATTTATTAAAATATGAGTCTAAGATGACTAAAACTAGCTTTTCGGAGTCATCGAATACAGAGCCTCGTGCAGGCTAGCAAAGCTCTCCACCACTGGGCTAGACCCTAGCTCAGGCTAAAATTTTCAAAAGTAAAATTATTCCATATTGCACTATATTATATAACTGACCAAGCTAAGGCTACTTGGGAATGGCTTTAACATGAAAAGGACATCTACAAAGAATGCATAATAAACAACACAAAAGGCAAGGCATTTAATGTAAAATGATTAAAATTCTAATAAAGTGTCTTATCATTTTCATTAAGCATTATACTTGAGATCCTATGTAGTCCAAGAAGACAATTAAAAGTACAGGTATAAGAGAAGATTTCTATTGCAGGTGAATAATTATATAGTGAGAAATTAACAGAATTCAAAATGATCTATTAGATTTGATTAATGACATTCAAATATGTGTCTTAGTTATTTTTCACTCATTTCTGGGACAAATAACCGACACTCAAAATGAAGGAAGGAAAGGTTTATTTAGCTCACATTAGAGGTTTCAGTCCATATTCAGCTGGTCCAAAGCTGAGTGGAACAGGGCAGAGAGTATGCAGTTCATGGTGGCGGAACAGCAACAGTATGGTGACAGAGGCAGCCAACCAAACAGGGCAGCAGAACAACAGCGCTAGTCTGTCTCTCTGTCTCTCTTTATATTATGTCAGGCTCTCTCCCTTAGCCTATCCGCCTTAGGCTACACCCATAATCCCAGAAGTACTTAAAACACGTAATCCCAGGGATCATGGATCAAGTCTCAAACTCTAGATCAGTACTAAACACATAATCCCAGTGACTCATGAGTCAAATCTCAATCTGTGGAAGTCCCCGCCCATGACCGCATGAGGCTTTGCGGGGACAACTAGACGTAAGCCATAACAATATGCAGTGACTTAAAGATATAATTTTGTTCACAATGAACTGTATCAAGCAATGCAATCCTAACTTTAAAAATGATGACTTAGTCTTTTTTTTTTTGCCTTATGAAAAATAAGGGAATCTTTGAAAGACAAAGATTCAAACAATTAAGATGTAGAGTGACACAAAATTTGGAAACTAAATCTACTGTGTATCAAATGTATTTTAAAGTTATAATAACTATATATAAATGCAGGGCTGGAACGGCCAATGGGACACACAGGGTGTGAAACATAGAACCCAGCACACACAGGTGCCAAGGGTGGTGCTTCCAACCTATCCCTCTGGGTCCCCTGGGGCTCGACAGAGGCAAGGCAAATCCTGATCACTGCTCTCCGCTGTACTCGCGCCTTTGACTTCAGGTAGACAAGATGTCTGGGCCTTATTCCTCCCAGAACCCACGTGCACTCTGTACAGAGGACTCCCAGGAACTCTCTCCCGCAGGCTGCTTGGAGCAGAGGCAGGGCGGCGCAGGCCGATGGCCTTCCTGTCGGCAGCCCCGCACCCTTCGCTTCCTTATGCAAGACTCCACAGTCTCTCCCCTGGTTTCCCAGTTCCCACGCTGGCTGGGCGGTGCGCTGGCGGGGCTCTGTGAGGAGGCTGCTGGCCACCTTTCTCAGCTGCCATCTGCTCTGCCACCTTTCATTACCTTTTTGATGCCAGGTTAGGTCAAACTGACCCATCTGCATTACAAGGGTTGTGAATCAAAATGGTCAGCTACCAATTACATGCGGTTCCACGTAGGTCAGGCATTCTCAAGCTGTTCTTTTCTAAACATATTTTGCATGTTAATTTTTGACTTAATGGATTTCTGTTATTTACAGTTACAGAAGTTGCACCTGCTCTGCAGCCGTCGTCGTCCCCGGGCTCCTCACCTCTCGCACTGTCCCTGGGCAGCCTGGTGGCCTCGCGCTGGGTCCTCCGGCCCTAGCCTGCTGCCCGTTGCTGTGATCGCCGCATCGCCCAGCTCCTTACAGCCACCTGGCCTTGGGCCCTGGTCTCCACGAATGCTGTGCCTTAGGAGGTGCAGAACAGCCCCACCCGCCTTCCCTACACCCTTGCCTCCAGCCGCAGCCCCACCACAATCAGGCCAATCAGTCGCACGAACCTTCCCCTGCCCACTTAAAAGCTAAAAGTCGTCCCCACGTCCTTCTCCTTCTGGCACTGCTGGGAAGCGGAGTCCCCAGCGTCGCGCTCACGTCGGGAATTTTCTAAAGTATTCAGTCTCTCCATTGCTACTACCACTATCCGTTATGGTCAACTGTATTTTTGAGACATATGATAAAAGATTCACCAAGAAACTTTAACTTCCTGCTCGGGCATATTCACGTCTGCCTGTTGTTGCTGTTGTTGTTCCTTCAAGTTTTCAGTGTGCCAGAATATCCCGTGCATACTGAATGGTATTCTCCTATTATTGTGAAACCTAAATTCTTCCCGGCTGCATCTTCACAGCCTGACACTTGTAGGGCTGGGATCCACCCTCGTTCTGGAGCTAGAATTTGTCCCCGATGCTGTCAGACGGCGACACCTCACTCGTTACCTTTGCCAAGTAATCACCATCCCTCCTGAGCCCCCACAGGGGCCTTTCCCACTTTCAGGCGCGTCCACCTATGGTGCCGGGCCCCCTTCCGCCCCTCTGAACCAACCCCTCCCTCTGCTCCAAGATGAGTTCTAGCGACGCAGCTTCCTTCAAACCTCTACTTTTCCTGCCAGGTGCTTCTCCTTTATCATCTCAAAGCATTCTCATGCAGCAGGTTGTACTCTTAAGATACCTGTTTTGGCAAAATTGTGTGCTTCCTTGTTTCACTGACGTAGGAAATGCTAACTAACTATTTTGTTCATGGAATAGTTGAAGCAGCCTGAATATTTACATCTCTTCAGACTTCTACCTTGAAGTCTGTACTCTCAGTGGGGTAGTAGGAGCTGGTGACTGAGCTGCCGCTGAGACCAGGGCGGAACCTCATGAACGTGTTAGTGTTCTCGTGGAAGAAACCCAAGAGCACCCGCGCAGTGTGAGGACAGCACTGGAAGCAGAAAGTGGCCGCCTGGGAGAGGCGGGCGCTCCTCACCAGAAACTGGCCAAACTCCCAGCCGCGGGGCTGTGCAGAGCACGGCCAGCTGTCCAGAGCCCCTGGGCCCACGCACTTGGCTACTGAAGAGCAGGCTCGCATGGCACTGCTGAGCCGCTCTATTTGTTAGAGTTGTTGTGATTACAGGGACTGAGAGGCACAGTGGCTTAATCAAAGCAGAGACTTAATTGATTGCCATAATCAAACCACGAGAAGGGAGCAATCATTCCATCTTCTTGGAGTCCATTTCCCTCTTTGAAATTATTTTCTCAAGTTATCTATTTCTTGGGCCCTGAATGTTACCTCAAACATCTTTGGAATTATAACTTTATGTCATTAGAAAAAATGTAAGTGGAAATCAAGTGATTCAGTTTTTGTTTTGTTTTGTTTTTGTATTTAGTACAGGGTCTACAAAGTCTCACTACACAGATCAGACTTCTAGTGATTCTCCTGTTTTCAATCTCGCAAGCGCTGGTATTACAGGCGCAGGCACCACGCCCAGTCTCAGGACCAGCAGGCATGCCAGGGGTCAAGCCTCATCCCCTGGGCTCTACTTAGGCAGGCACCTTAGTCTGCTGAGCCAGCTGGCCAGCCACAAGCAATTCAGCTGTAATAATACGCAAAGCAGAGTCAGAGCGCCAAGACCTGCAGGGCCTGCTCCCAACACCGCGTGGCTCGGAGTGTGGGGAGCAGACATGCATGCAGTACTTCCAGTGTGAAGAAGGACAGAGGAGGCCCTCTACCCATTACACTCCATTGCTAGTAAAGGTTGAATACCTGGAAACTGATGCAAAAATAAATCCTTCCCATCAATCTGGGCCTTGTATGTACTTGGGCTTTTGTAGCCTGAAGAGTCTCCTCCTTGGACAAAACAGAACATGACAAGTATAATTTTTCTTGGCTAAATGTATAGCTTTCAGCCTGGAGGACACAAAACTAAAGAAACAAGCATGCATCGGTCAAATAATCACAGCAGGATCATTATGAATACAGGCAAAAATTATTTTCACTGAGTAGACAGTAATGACTTCCCATAAAAGTGACACATAGGGTCCAGGGGATCTCAGCATCTCACACACCACTTACTTGTTATCTAATATGTTGAACAGCTACTGAAACATTAGAAGGATCTGGAATGCCATAACATTTTAAAGTTTCTGAAAAGACTCGTTAGAACTTTTTGTAAGTTTATTAGCAGAGATCTCTTAAACAGGGTTTTAATCCCCTTTTTTTTTAAAAAAAAAAAATCTTCCATGGCCATTGGGTATTATCTCAGATAAACTGGCCTACTCTTGTTACTGGGGCACATGAATTGCCAGAACTAGGGGAAACACAGAGGCAAGTACTCTCCGGTGGCTGGGTAATGACTCACACCAGGGCATGAGCATCTATTAAGAGTGTAACTGGCTTTCTCCTCATATTGGCAGTTAACGTGGGTTCTCTCAGGCTGAGAGGGGAAGACCCATGACCACCTCCATCTGGACTTCCTCTGACTCCATCATGAACGCTCTCTTTCATCTCTATGAGCTTTGCACATTTTCGCTCAAAATTTCCCTTCTCTCTGTCTGGATCCAGGGAGACATTCACTTTTTTTCCTGTTTCCCAACTGTGCTTCATTCCTGCACGCTGCTACTATCAGTGTTCTCATTTTCTATGTATAACTCCATTCTGTATCCTTTCTACCATGAAACACCTCAACCCAGACCAATTCATTCCTGAAAACCCTTTTAACTGCTGTAGCTTGCTGGGACCCACTGAGCAAGATATAACTTCTTGGTTTTAAGGCCTCCTGCAGGTAGCCCTGCCCAACGAACATGAGGGCAACTTCCCCTGTAGTGGATTTACTGACATAACATTAGACTGATAGAGGAAGCATGTTTGAGGGCAATCAGCCTTGCCCAAGGAACATGAAGATAGCTTCCCTTGTAATGAGGCAGGAAACTCCAAGAAGACTCAGTTCACCTGGGCTGGATGAGGTGGACAGTGAAGGTCTTACTATGTCTCTATGCACAAAATCTGGTGGATCCCAGTAAAAAAAAAAAAAAAAAAAAAGAAAAATAATCAAGTATATTTGCTATAGGCTCTCCCAATATGATCACCTGGATTCTGGTATTTTTTAGATGAAAAAATGCCTGGTTTCTATCTGTTTTTACCCTGAAAAACTACCTTTAAATTCTATTTTTTATATTTTTTATTATTTATTTTTTTAAATTTTTTTAATTTCGATAAGAAAAATATAGCAATGAGACAGTTCCAAAATGCATCAGCAGGACAGCAACAATAAACAATACAATTCATATTGCCATCTTTGTATCAGTTGTTCAGAGTACTAGATGCAGCCATAAATATTCTAAACACTGTTGGTACAAACATTTCCTCTCACTGAACTAAGAGAATGTAGTTGTATGTATAGCCCAATATTCCACAATAGCAGTGGGTTATCGGCAGCACTGGCCATCTGAGAAGCTGTTGGCTTGAGCCTTTGCCTGGTACCTATTGAGGACCTTTAGATAGAAGCTCTGGAGAGTATCTCTGACTGCTGGCAAACAACCACGACCCCTTTCAGCCTGAAGAAGCCAGTGGTCATCGCCCATGTTTCCCTCACAATAGTTTGGATTACTTTTTCAGAGGGTGGAATGCTGTAGGCAGCTGAATTAGATGGAAACATTACAGGCAGTTGGACCGGGCCAGCCTCTCAAGGCAACTATATGGAAGACAGGATGACTCTACAACTTGGAAAAATCGACTCTCCTGTATGGGCCGGATCTAAAGACAAAAATGGAAGCAAATACAGCTACATACTTCCCTCAGAATGCACATAAGGGATTATATTCTAAATAAGTATCAGTCACCTTGGAAGAGCCCAAATGAGTCACTAGCCCAACCCCCAACAGGAAGAGACCCTGTCCCAGTATTCATGCCAGCTTATTGTGTGACTCACTTCCTCATTTGATACTGGATTTGATCAATTTTACCTGAGCAGTGGTGCTTTTAATCTCACTAGCTGACCATAGCTTTGTTCCACCTCATGCCCACTTATGAGTTCCCATGCTCTCCCCCACCTTAGACCTGCCTCATCATGGTTTTCCTTTACAAAAGTCCCTGGAAGAGACAGCTTTCCAGGGACCACCTGTTTGGGGGCCCCTCTATCCCTCTCTCAGACAGGAGCTTTCTTTACCCCAGTATATATATTCTGATCATAAAAAAGTATGTTTTTTTCATCTTCAATAACACAACTGTGAACCACAGAACAACTGGAATCTTCAGCTTTGCTAGTAGTCCAGGTATACCACAAAGATGGCTATTTCATGTTTATAAACCTTTCTACCTCTTCCAAGTAGAGCGCTGTTGGAAGTCAAAAATATACATCTAGGGAGAAATAACTTTTATGAACATACAATAACTTTGGAAATGTGTTAATTTCTGAGATTTCAATTTAATAACTAAGAGAAAATTCAAGTTTGTTGATTGAATGTATATGCATTATTGATTTCACCAGAACCTATTTTTTAATCAAATATTCCAACAGAATTATACAACACTTCAAGTCTTGATTGGATGATAATTTACTCTCCTTCATGCAATGCCAGTTATAACTTTGATTTTAAAATGCTGTACAAATTGCCTATTTGATATTTCAGTTGGCTTAAACTAGCTAAATATCTTTACCAAGAAAGATGAGAACTGAATGAAAAAAAAAAATCTATAACCTAACAGTGTCTGCACTTATATTCAGCTTTAAGAGGACAAAAACATCTAGCTGTTCTGCTGCCATGAACTAGATGCTCTCTGCCCTATGCCACTCAACCTAGGAGCCAGCCGAGTATGGACCAACTTCAGTCCTGTGAGCCAGCTAAACTTCGCAACAAATGCATGGGGTGGCAGCAGTGAGTACACATCAGTTTTCTAAATAACCAGAAATGAAAATGAGGGGGAGATAGCTCCGTGGCACAAGCGCCAGCCTGGCAAGTGAAAGGTCGTGAGTTCTAATGCCAGTCCTGAAAAAAATTAAAATAAAAATAAATAAAAATGAAAATGATGGTTGGGACTCAGTGACTGGCCTGAAAGACGCATTCCTCTTATCCTAACCTTTACAAAGCATTCATGTGCATGGCTACAATGCACACTGTGGTAGGCAGTCATGGGGTGGGGACTTCTAGAACTTGTGATTAACTCATGATCCACTGGGATTATGGGACATCCAAGGCTGGGATTATGGGTCTTAGTACTGCTTAGATTATGGGTATGAGCGTTATACCCAGCCTGTTGTCATTGTTGCTATTCTGCTGCCATGAACTGGATGCTCTCTGCCCTGTGCCACTCAGCCTAGGACCCAGCCGAGTATGGACTGAAACCTCCAGTAACTGTGAGCCAACTAAACTTCTCCTTCCTTCATTTTGGTTTTTGAGTATTTGTCCCAACAATGAGAGAAGAGTAGCTGAGACAGAATTTGGTACCACGAGTGGGGTCATTGTTGAGGCTGAATCTGACCATGTGGATTGCAAGTTTGTGGAAATGGCTTATGAGACGAGGTAGGAAGGGTTCAGAGAGGTCATATACTTGTGAAGAGCTGGAACAACTTCAGCTATCCTGTTGGAGAGATTCTGGTCAGAGCTCAGGCCAGAAAACTGTCTGGAAGCCTGCCTATAAAGTCCAGGCTGGGGAGGTTTCTGATGGAAAGGACTGCACTGGTTGTTGGACTCCAGATGATTTGTGTTATGACTTGACTGAAAGTCTGTCTGAATTTTACTCATGTCCAGAAACTTTGCCTAAGACTGAGATTAAGCATGGCAGACTGATTAATGTTACAAAAGATATTTCAAAGCAGCCAAATATTGGGGTGGTGCCATGGTTGTTGTTGGGGGCCTTTAGCCAGATTTATGTTGAGAATAAAAAGCAAAGAGTACAGCAGGAGGAGTTAAAATGTTGTGAATTCTTTTCACTCATTTAGTTTTTTTTTTTTTTTTTTTTTTTTTTTTAATGCACTGCCTATTGCTGTCTTCTTAGTAGTTGTTCAGAGTACAAGATGCAGACATGATAACTTTTCTAAACACTATTGGTACAAATATTTCTCTCATTGAGCTGAGAAACCAGTCTTATGCATTGTCCAACATTCCATAACAGCAGTGGGTTATCAGCAGAACTGGCATTGTCAGAAGCTGTTGGCTTGACCTTTTCACAGTTTAGCATACCTATCTGGCTTTACTCTTCTTCTCCTTCTCCTCCTTCTCCTCCTCCTTCTCCTCCTCCTTCTCCTTCTTCTTCTCCTTCTTTTTCTTCTCCTTCTCCTCCTCCTCCTCTTTCTTCTTCTTCTTCTT
>PVJA010040735.1:0-18325 GCA_004027025.1 Myocastor coypus | reverse complement strand
TTTTTTTTTTTTTTTTTTTTTTTTTTTTTTTTTTTTTTTTTTTTTTTTTTTTGTCTTTTTGAGACAGGGTCTCGCTATGCAGTTGAGGCTGGTCCTGAGCTCACTTTTGTAGCCCAGGCTGGTCTCGAACTCGCACCGATCCTCCTGCCTCAGCCTCCCGAGTGCTGGGATTACAGGCGTGAGCCACCACGCCCGGCCTCTCTACTTGGTTTTGAAAGTGGTTATATACAAATTCATAAAATTAGTTTAAGTGTTCTCTCAACTTTATTATTTAGAAAATCCAGCAAAGTTTGTGTCAATTTTTCAGATTTTGAAAGAATTCACCAAGGAAAGTGTCTGGACTTGTTGATGTTTTGAGTTTTTAATATTTATTTAATGAATTAATTTTTAATGGTTATAGGATTATTCACAGTATTTTTCCTTGGTGGAATTTAGCAGTTGATTTTCAAAATTTATGATTACCAATCTTTCTTGATATTCCCTTTCAAATGGCCACAGAAACTGTAGATATTTCTTGTTTTACTCTTTATATTGCTAAATTATATATTCTCTTTTTATAGCTCTTTGTACTGCAAAAGAGTATTTTGTTTTTTAATAAGAACTTTGGCAATGATACTGCCTTTTTCTGTCTTCATTTCCACTTATTATTATTTTTTTAATCATTCTTACTTCTTTGTATCTCTTTCCTTACCTTCCTGTGGGATAGACATACCAGAGTTTTGGGATTCAACCTTGTTTCATGTATAGTGCTTTTGAGCATATTCCTTGATGTAATTTTCCTGTGATTTTTTCCTGGCTATCATAATATGTTCTATAGTGTACTATAATATGATACTTTGTGGTTATTACAAGTAACTTTCATGGATAATATGAGCTTCACGAATTTACTTCTTCAAGTGGCATGCAGAACTCTTTCCATTCAGATCTTTTTCTTTCCTACTTTGAGCTACCACTTTTGGAATATTAGATGGTCTCATATTTTTCGTTTCAATCACCAAATGTAATTTAGAAAACATGTATTGTGGAAGATATTCTCTCATATATTCATATCTCTGCTCTCTATTTTTCACTCTTCCTTCCCAAGGCTTGCAAACTACTTCTGTTCTCATTTCCTTTCAATCTAGAGAATCATCTAGCATACCCTGAAGGGATGTTCTAGTATCACGGAAAGAGAGCAACGGTCTACAAAGCTTAAAGGCGCACTGTTTGCTCTGTACACATGGACACACGAGTTCCCTATGTTTTATCTCCTAGATGGGCCTTGGATTTCTCTAATGTCCCTGTAACTTTCTCTCATTTCACAGGGAAAGTCAGCCCTCTGGTTTTGTGTGTGAAAGCACATCTTTCCTCTCACTTATCACATCTGACCTTGGCCAGTAAAGGACTTGACATTGGAAAACAAGCAATTAACAAACGCTTATTTTGCCAGGCCAAGAGTATTCCATGCAGGTGAAAAGAAATCAATTTCAGTCTGCTGACTGTGCTTCAGGTAATTAGGTTTATGAAAATAGAGCTCAGGTTTCCACAGGGGCTGGCAAGTGCCCGTGCTGTGTCGCACCTGCCATGGAAGGCAATGTGCGCCATCCTAACCTGGAAACAGAGTAGCTTCCCAGCTGTTGTCCTGGATGGGGGATGCGAAGCATCCAGGCTACCCCTTGGCCCAGAGAACACAGACTTGCCTTCTCAGTGCCCAGTGCTATTATTTGCAAAAGGATTACTTTCCAGTTATCATTTTGGGAATGCTTATTTGGTGAGAACAGTTTCTTTCTGAAGTATGCATGTGAGACTCGGTGCAGGTACTGGAGAAGTTTTTATGTTTTTATCTCTTAGGAATCAAGACACACCTACACGTATTCTACAGCAGCAAAAGTGCATGAGAAAAAGAAAACAAATAGAAAAATATGTGAGCACAAAAACCAATTCTAATAGTTTTATGGAGGCATGAAAACTGATGTTTCTTTTAAAACAGTTGAAAAGATCAAACCAGTAAAATGTACCACTCTGCAGCAGAAGTCACAGTGAGCAGGGTGGGCGTCCCTGGCAGCCATATGGGATGCAATCTCTGGATGAGACTCTCTTTCTGGAGAGATAGGAGCCGGGGTTTTGTGTTGTTTATGCTTTTAAAACTAAATTAGTTGCCACTATTCACAATTTTAAAATGTTCAAAAATTTAAAAATCTTTTATTTATTTATTTGGAACATGGTCTCACTATATAGCTCAGACTGATTCTCCTGTCTCAGCCTCTTATTGCTTGGATTACAAGCATGCCCCAACATGCTGGTATGGCATGTAGTACCAGCGGTAGAACCCCTTGGGCATGCCAGGTAGGTGCTTAAACCAAGCTAGCTGCCCCGCTCATAAAATGTCGAGAAGTTTTGATTCCCACACTGTCGTCAGGCAGGAGCTCCTATTCCCATACAGGACGCACTGGCTGGCATAAACCATGCTTTGGCACTGCCCATGCACTTGTGGGAGCCTGTCTCCCCACATCACTCCTCTGGGCTCAGGGTCCAACAGCTGTGGCCATTTATCACGTTATGTCTCTTGGCTTCTTAGGGTGGGGCTGAAGAAGGCAGATGGTACAGTATACAGTTTGCAACCACAGTGCAAAACGCCCAGTGGGTAGAGAAGGGCAAGTTATCAACACAGAAAAGTGTTATTTTAATAAGGAAGAAAAAATACTCCTCATAGAGAACACATAACGTAGATGTTTGTTGTAACAATGTGACCTGTACAGCCATCGTTAGACACACGTCACCTGCATCCCGGGCTCACAGCCATGAGTTTGACGCTTTCTCCAACAACATACTGTGTGGGTAGTGTGACAATCATACATTTTGCATTTCCAGTCTGTCTCTGAAAGTATGTAGCATGTACTAAACTTAAGAACTCATGGGTGACTCAGTTTAGCTAATCTTGGGCCAAGGAGATAGCTCAGCGGTCTATGTGCCTGCACAGCAAGTGCAAGGACCCGGGTTCTATCCGCTGTACAGCAATACCATGCCAGCACCAGAACTCTGGGTCCTGAGCCAGCCAGCAAAACCCTGGCTTGGTGGCACATGTCTACAGTCCCAGTGCTGGGGAGGCTGAGACAGCAGGATTATTTCGAGTGTGAGCTGCTTAGTGAGACCCTGTCATGAATGAATTAATAAAGAAAAAAAGAAAGAACATTATCTGAGTTTAGATAGATTCGAAGACAGTGTAAAACTGAATGAAAACAAAAGGCTTGCAAATGTGCAGAGACACTAAATACCAATGTTCGACTGTCACTTCCGTATCAAGTCTAGGTCATTATACTCAAATGTGGTCTTTCTAAGCTAACAGACTTTTTCTTACTTCCAGTTGAGCTATACTGTACTCTCTTGTACTTTTAAATTTAGTGAGGGAACATTCTAGCAGACTATAGACCACTTGAATAGCCCTGATCGGGAGCAAATTAAAAGTCAAACAAAGCACAGATGACTGTCCTTTATCTTCATTAAGTATAGTGTTGACTAAAATAGCACATTGGCCATAGTTAAATAAGAATGTTTACTAAAGCACAGAAAGTGATCTAGAAGAGCTGTGAAATTTCTACCTATGATGACCTATTATAGGGTACATGGTACCTATCACTTCAAGGTGTGTGGCATAAAACTGATTTCTGGCTACTTTGCAATGCAACAACAGGCTTGCCAAGTGTTCAGAGACACTAAATACCAACACACGATGGTCACTTCCATATCAACTCTAGCTCATTATACCCAAAGGCGGTCTTTCTAATCTAACAGATCTTTTCATATTTCCAGTTGAGCTACACTCTACTCTCCTGCAGTGGGACATTTAGGTATGACCACTAATATTTTTAAATCCTACGAATCTTTTTCTTTACATCATTTTGTGGGAACACAGCAGATTGCAGAAGGAGTGCCTGGTGGTGTGCGACTTGCAAACTCTCACGTGTGTGTGGAAAGTGAAGGATTTTCACTGAGATGAATATTAAATACTTTAGAGGTAAATTTGTCTTCACCATGTCCAGGGTAAATATTACCTTTCTGTTTCTCATTCAGCTGCCAGGTAGTAAAACTTTCATCCAAAGACCTTTTCTTTTTTCCAAAAACCAAATATTAGACAAAGCTTAGGTAAGAAGCTTGGAGAAGAGGATTAATGTATTTTCAAAGGAACTTTGTTAAAACTCACACTTTTCCAGTCACTTGTGTGTCCCTGGCACACACAATTCCTAGATTGCCCCAGTAGTAATATGCAGGAAAGGTGTCTATCAAATTCAGTGTTATGATAGCCACAGAAGGAAAAACAAGTCCTTGTCTCAGATTTGCCAAGACATCGTCCTTGAGGGACGTGGCAGACAGGATCAGGCCTGGAACAGCTTCTCTCAGAGCTCCTCAAAGATGAGATCTAAAATGTGAGCATCAGAAAATGTGGGCTCCCCTGTTCTGTGGTCACCTGATGAGTGAGCCCTGTGGTGTCCAAGGCAAGCCAGACAATTTTTTCTGCTTTAGAGAAAGGACTCATGTCCTTGAGGCTGAATTTTCAGGGCAACTATATTCACGGGAATTTTGGTGGTGCATGGTACAACATGTGAGTGTAAAGGAAATCAGGGTCACGAGGCAAAACACACCAGTCTGTGGTCACAACCTCACGGACAATACTGGGGATAGCAAGCCTAGATGGGTTTGGAGACTGGGTAGGTGACTATGCTGGGCTTTAACCCAGAGTGAATTCTTCCCACGATTCTGGGACAGATGACATGGTCAAATGTATCACATGATCTGACCACAAAAATCTTTAGCAAAGACATAGTTACCCAAACTCAGATATTTATTTATAGCGACAGAAAGCAGGTTAGAGCAAGTTCAGCATTTGTTCCGTGTCTCCAGCATGAGATGAAAAGGTCTTCCTGAAGAAAAAAAGAAGACACGGCATCTGAGCTCTTCCTAATGAAAGTCACAGATGTCTCAGGATGGCACACAACAGCTGGGAGCCTGACGATGACGAAGCTGCCATGAAAAAACAAGTGAATGGGAAATGACTAAGACAACAATTTCTGCACCACTAAGAAGCGGAGTGCAGCATTCAGGGGACAGAGGCCACTGGTTAGTAGACTCTGCTCCCAATCTACTGACAAACCATTGCCTTTCAAATCTAATAGCTTTGTTTCTGTATCTGTAAAAGGCAGAACATAATTCCTACACTGCATTTCTCAACTTTGCTAGAAAAAAGAGGGACATAGCATGAGCTATGTAGAAATATGAAATGTTTAAAGAGTCAGCTTGGGGCTGGGGATTTGGCTCAGTGGTAGAATGCTTGCCTAGCAAGCTGGAAGTCTTGGGGTCAGGCCTCGGCACCAAAAATAAAATAAAATAAACTTCTCCTACAAAACAAGTGAAAGAAAAAGTCAACTCTTAGACTGGACTTCCTAGTTTTCAATGTAAACCACAAAAATAAAACAAGGTAAGTCCTGGATACTGGATGCTGGTTCTGCTTTTAATTGATTTTTGTGGCCCATACAAGCACCAAGCAAGTGCGGGACAGGCCGTCTGAGAGTGAAAGCATAAAAAGTTCAGAGGAGAAAAATGACGAGAAAAAAAAAAAAAATTAGACTGTTGTAATTATAAAAACTTTATTTCACTCTTACATTAATTAAATCTTTAGACGCACCACGTCATGAGCTGGCCATCTAGAAAGAAGACACAAGAAGGAGTAAAACGGCAAGCTGCAACTGTGACGTCACGGCTACAGAGCAGGGAACAAGACCAGACGCAGCGAGGCTCCCCTGGGAGGCTGGGAGAACACACACGGCAGGAATCGCCTATTGATTGCTCCCTCTGTGCTCAGAACCCAAAGCTTGTGCATGTAAACATCAAAAGAAGCATCTTATCACCTTGACAGTTTACAGTTGGCTGAAATTTGACCCTGAAAGCAAAAAATGTTGCCGTCTTGTTTCCTCTGCGAGTGCTTGGCTGCAGGCTGGAAAGATCGATTCGTTGAAACTGTAAAGGACGTGTAAAGGCTGTGTTCTTCACCATGTGAGTCACCAGGGAGACCTTTGAAGGTTGTGCGCTTCTCACCGGTGACCACCCAACCACTTACTCGGTGAAACTGAAAAAACTATATATTGTTCAGGAAAACATTTGAATTTGTTCCTCTATTAAAAGACGATTGCCAAGGCATTTTATATATTTTTTAATTCATAAGCATGGACACAAGAGAATCACTATAAAGCACGTTGCTTCTTGGTTTATGAATAAAAACTTTATCCTCTACTTACACTAAAACATACAAAAAATAATCTACAAAAATCGTTTACAGTTGATTTCAGTGAAAGAAAGAGCTTTCTTCGGAAACAAAAATGACTGTGTGGTATAGTATTTTGCCATCAAAAAGGAATGTAAGTAACCAATAAATATAATGTGCTTTCTCCATATAGACATATTTACACTTGAGTCTTTGGCTTATGTTATTGGCTAAAAAAGAATTTTAAATGACCCAGCCATCATCACTGCACATTAAACGAAAATAAGCCAGTTATATATATTTATATATTTATAGAGAGATCTGTGACACTTGGAACACACAGAAACGACACTGACTAGGAGTTTGCACAGCTTTTCCTTTCTTCTTCCTGTCAAGATTCCACGGCTTTTATTTCGCAAAGTGAGCAAAGTGCCCCATGGAGAAGACGAGTCCATGCAAGGTGCAGCGGCTGGTCTAATCACACCGAGAGAGAAGCCCGGGCATTCCCTGGACGAACGCTGCCAGTCCCCACTGGGCTCTGGATCTTACTGAACACGGCCGCGTGGCGCTGAGTGTTGGTGCGTTCGTACAGTCATAGAAATGAATCAAGTCCTTTTTATTAAGGTACACAATTTCATAAGAAAAATACTTTCACCTCTCAAATGTAAAAGCTTCCCACCCCCCACGAGAAAATCTTCCTGCACAGGTGCCACAGGTCCATCTGCCACTAGCCGGAGTGACAAATCCGGCTCTGGGTGACCGCACCAGGCAAAGCCTCACCCAGCTAAGATGATTCCAGGTACTCCAAGGCCACATCATAGCAGAACCGGTACTGCTCCTGCACGACACAGACAGGAAGGTTGAGAGGGGCTAGGAGGCGGCTCGTGGGAGGTGTCAACCCACCGTGAATAGGCAAGAATGGGGTATTATTTTTTTCTACATGCAAGACAAACATCTGGCCATGTTCACTGTATACTTGAAAGTAGTGATGGGTATTCATGAATGAACACCTTATCTTTGACCTTGAGTTTCTGTCAAACATGTTTAATATTAAAAAAATTTTTATATGATTTTTAAGAGTAATACCTTGTTATTACAGATAAGCTTTCAGGCCTAGAAAAATGTAAAGAATTAGAAAAAGAGCAATAATTCTATTATCAAAACTATTATTAAAATACTGCCTTAGTTTATTTTCTTCAGCTTTGAAAGAGTATGCTTAGTGAAAATGATCGGTAGATGACATATAATTCCATATTTCACAGCATAATTTTGTGTTTCATGTTCTTTTCTGCAACAGTTATGAATCTTTTAAGAGCTTTTATTTTTCTCCACTTTATATTGCTCAAAGGAATGTATTTCGATATACTTCTCCATATATTTGATCACATCCTTAGGAGAATAAATAAATAGCCACAGGTACTTTGCAACTATAAGTATGTAATTTTTGTACCATTTATAGTTTGTCAGAGAAGAACTTAAGCAAATTTTGAGCCGGGCGTGTTGGTGCATGCCTGTAATCCCAGCACTCGGGAGGCTGAGACAGGAGGATCAGTGCGAGTTCGAGACCAGCCTGGGCTACAAAAGTGAGCTCAAGGCCAGCCTCAACTGCATAGTGAGACCCTGTCTCAAAAAAAAACAAAAAAAAAAAATTTCATATGAATGCTGAGTGTTGTATTTTTTGAGCCTAAAATTTCATTCTTGTCAGTTTTCTCTAAAGCAATACACTTATTGGACTTTATTTAACTATATCTGTGACCTTGCTACGTTATAAAGAATTCAGGAAAAATGCAGAGCCCATATCATGAAGGATGGCTCATAATAACTTAACTCATTAAAAAGGTCCCAGTGGGGTCCAAAAGCTGACCAATCAGGATAAATTGGACAGCAATCTAAAATGTCAACAATGTAATTATTTCTAAGTGTAGTTAGAAATTCATGTGTCTCTAACAATAACCTGAGGTGAAAACATTTTCCCCAATCCATACTTCCATTCTTAACCTAATTACCAAAGGAAAATGATTTAAATTAGCCTACCACTGTGCCAGAAGAAGGAAACAAAGGCAACAACGAAGGAACTTGGGTACAGTTTTAGTACATTCTTTCACATCATTTCTGCCCATTTTGTTTACACTCTAAATTTCCTTACCAAACTCAATAAAAGGCCCCAAACACTACTGGTTAATCTTGATGAAACAGGATATTTAGTCAGGATTGAAGGGCCAAGAATGTGATGGAAAATAGTAATTTACTGCAAAGTTGTAGAATGACATAGCTTAACCACAGAATTTTAATTTAAAGAACACCTACAATGTCAAACTTAAATGTGAAAACGTTGAATTTGGAAGCCAAGATGATTTTAGGTGATAGAGGCAGAGTTTCCATCTTACAAATCTTAAAACGATAAAGTTGAGCAGCGTAACTTCTGCCCCATTCTTTTTGTAAAAAGATCTGAAAGCTCTACTTCAAAAAAGCAAAAGCTAAAAAAGAAAAAAAAAAAAAAAAAAAAAAAAAAAAAAAAAAAAAAAAAAAAAAAAAAAAAAAAAAAAAAAAAAAAAAAAAAAAAAAAAAAAAAAAAAAAAAAGCCCTGACTTCCACAACCTCTCCTCCTCTCCTCTTAGGCACCAGTTCCTGATGAAAACCAGCATCCTCCTGGCCAGGCAGCACATAGTAGGTGTGAGAGGACCTGGCAGAGTGCAGAGGCTGGCTGACACTTGTAAAAATGAAACTGCATGAGCCTCGGTCTTTAGGTTTTTGTCTCAGGAAGCAACGTACCTCTCATGTAAAGAAACCAGGAGCAGGAAGTGGTGAAAATACTTTAAGAGTTTATTCAATTGCTCATCTGAGTTATCTGATCATCTCGATAAATGTAGGGCAGGCACCAATGATGCCTTCATTTTTCTGGTTTGCTTTTTTGTGAGAATAAACTACCCAGCACTCCTAACATGGTTTCCTCCTGCACATTTGCGTAGCCCACAGACATCTCTCTTCAGAAGTAAAAATGTGTCAAGAGGCACTGACTTTCCTTCTTACTCTGCATGCAGCCTTGCCTGGGTGAAATGCTGCATGTGCCCACCTACCAGTTCCTACTCTGGAAGTGGTACTTGGCTTTTAGGAGCTCAGGCAAATTCATATAACCTCATACAACTTGTACGCAATCCTTGGCAAAAGCCGAACATTGTCAGCAGTGATGGTACAATAATTTAAAATGTGATCAGAAAACAAAGAATCATGGATAATGGCAAAAATAAGATGTGGTTTCCCTTTAAAAGACATCTAAACTGGGCATGGTAGTGCATGCCTGTAATTCCTGCATTTGGGAATCTGAGGAAGAAAAGCCATGAGTTTGAAGCCAGCCTGGGGCTACGTAGTGAATTCGAGGTCAGTGTCTACTCTGTGGTAAGATTCTAGCTCAAAAAAGGAGGATAGAAAGACAGCATGGAAGTCTAAGGTGCTGAGGCAACCTTTGAGCAGAACCACAGAAAAAAGTATATTAACAGTTAACTCATTCTGTTTGCATAAATAAAAATAAGGGAGAGTATAGCCTAGAGAGGACTTTAAAGAACTATTTATCAAAATTTGCAACAAACGTCTATGGAATATAATAGGAAGAACAACTTTATGTTCTCCAAATTCAGGCAAAACACTTCTGTTCATAACTGACTGCATGGGACGTGCTGTGAATTGATGTGGATAGACGGAGAAGCTCACACCACAGTCCATGAGATCACCAGAAATGTCCTCCTGATTCCTTTTCACACCTAACTCCCTAGGTGTGAAGTCCCATCAACGGGCAGGCACACCACCAACTCTTCTCTGCCCTTCCCCTGAAGGCTAAAGTTCTGACACGCACCGGGGCCTCCACCATGTTCGGCTTGCTGTTCCGCAGTGTCTTCACCGCGTGGAAAACATCGACCACGTTCTGCCTCTTCACCATTTCAACAACGATGCCAATGGCGCAGAACATGCCACTCCGCCCACCACCGTTTCTGAAAGCAAAAGAAAGCAGAGGTGTTTCGGCAGTGCAGGAAGGCCGCAGCATACCATCCCAGGTGTCTGGGAAAAGAAAAGACTTTTACATGGCTCCTCATGTGTGTGTTAATTTTACTTCTTATGTGTGAATATATTTGTACAGGAGAATAAGAAAAAAGAGGAGGAGGTGAGCCCACAGTATTTCACACTGAGAAAGGTGCCATGGGCATACATTGCTGTAGCCTAGAAAACTAAGATGCCAATGAATTTGAAGAGATATAGTTCATACTTAGGTCCAAAAGTGTTTCAATTATACAACTACGCCATAATATGTACCCTATCCATTAACGTTAGAGGTTAATTGTACATCAGAGGCAGGTGCTACACTTGGAAGTCACAGCAAAGACAGGTCTGCTACCATTCAGCCCGAAGCCCTTGAGAGGAGCCCAGCCCAGGGCTGGCCAGCTACTCACAGGCAGTGGATGATGGTCCGGCCTTCCCCCTCCTCACACTCCTCTTGCCATTTCTCCACTTGAAGAATCAGTTTTAAAAATGACCTTTTGGAGCCTGGAACTTCCCGATGAGAAGCCCAGCCTAGGTACTGGAACTGCTGCACCATGAGATAGCCTTCCTGTGGCTAGGGAGGGAAGAGGACTTTTATTGGACTAAGGTGGGAGTAGAACTCGTAGAAAACCATAGAGGTGCACGCTCACAATTTAAAATTTTAAAGGAAATTTACATGGGCCTGAGTCCAGTTGATTCAAGTCCTAAGTACATACAAGCCAGGGGGAAAGCTTTCCAAGTTCCAGCAATAAGAAGCCACCCCCTGGTCCTTTACCTGCTTTCCTATTGTGCCTCAAATCCAGCTATCAACTTCTATGACGATGCTTCTTAATTTCCAAATGATCTCCTTTTCTTTACTGCCCCTGCCCATCAAAGCTGTGATAATTGTATCCAAGTTGATCTCCCTGAATAAACATGGATCTTCCAATCCTTCCAATCTATTCTTACTATAAGCATCATGATTATTTGCAAATACAGACATAACCTTGTCATTCTCTGATGGCCTGACATCCACACGACTTCAGCATGGTGCTTAAATCTCTGTGTGGTTTCCAAATCCTTGTGTAATATGGTCCTAACTCCTCCCCCAAACTTCTTTTTACTCAGACGCAGAACTTGGGCTCAAGACATATTGGCCTCTTAGTCCACTGAGCGAGTTGCTTCTCCTACTGGAAACTGCAGAGCCTGTTGCTTTCCCTGTTGCCCTGAAGTCTGCCCTGCTTGCCATTCTCAGCCCACGTGCAGTGACCAACTGGCCTTAAATTTTCGTGGGAGCATTTTTGCTTTGGCCCTGGCATTCATGAGCCCGGGCAGCCACCTCTGGGGACAAACTAAGATGGTTGGTTCCTTCACCCCTAAATAAAACCTATTGATTCTGCCAATTTTAATTTAAATGCCACTATCTTAGAGAAATCTTCTCCGGTCACCAAGCTGTACCTCTTTATTCATTAGATAACTCGTATTCTGTGCTTTCTCTCTCCCATGCGCACATCAATCAGGTTAGTCAAAAAATGATTATATAATTAGTAATTTAATAATTACTTGCCTTGAAGAAATACAAATTCCTAAATGATAAAAATATTTTTCTCTCTATACTATGTATTACAAAAACCTTGTATAATACTTTCCAAATAGTAAAACTCAATGGGACTTAAAATCTTAAATCCATAATTAAGAACTCTAAGGGAGATCATGTAATATATTGAGCAAACCATAACATCAGATTTTAAATTGTGCACAGCAAGGGCTGATTCATCCTTTGGTAAGGATGCAGACCTCACTCCCATTGTCATTTATATATCCTAAATATTTTTTGTTTTTTTAAACTGGGTCTTTTTGTGTGTGTGTGTGTGGGAACAGGGTCTGAACTCACGACCTTACACTTGCCAGGTAGGCACTTGTGCCACCAAGCTATCTCCCCAGCCCCTATATCCTAAATATTTGATAAAGTAAATGATACTTTATCAAATGAGATGAAGTTCCCAATAAAGTCTAGAAGAAGAAGAACAACAAAAATTCATGCCCTATCAATACCAGAACACAAAACACAGAGAAAGATTAACAAACAAACACACAAACAAATAAACATGATAAAAAATGTAACACAGGTTTCTGCTCTTGTTCTTAGAATATTTTTCCTGTAAACAGCCTCAATTCACAGATGAGATTTACTTTCCTAGTTCAGCAGCTCTGGTATCTTAGCTAAAATATTACTTAGAACCATAAGGTAACAGATGTGCAGACATAATGAGATTCCATCTAAATTAACATCTAAGATATGCAAGAATTTTATGACATGATTGAAGTTATCCTTTTTTCTCCCCTGAAATGAGCAATAGAATTGGATATGATTTTATCCCCTGCTCATAGTTATATACATATATACTAATTAACAAGATATACATATAGTCATTTTAACATGGAAGTCTCTGACATATGAACATCCTAGGCACGTGTTTAAAATGATGTGCATATAGAGAGCTGCTGCTTTATGAAACAGTCACTTTTCCTCATAAAAAGGTAATTCCATGGAGATTACTAATGCTTTCTTGTGAAGTTCTACTCCCGCGAGTTACATAAGCTGAACAGTTTTTACTGTTCTCGGGGAGTTTGGGGGAGGAAGGCAGAGGAAAGCAAGACTGCTGAGCTTGCCTTCATTCAATATGACACAAACAGTCAGGAAACATGATCCCAGAGGGACGCAGTAGGGACTCAGCTGCAGGGAAAGCACACTGAGACCACAACATGGGTTCTCTGCTTAGGTCCAGCACAGCCAGATGCTGAAACACTTAAGCCGGATGAGACTCTGGGTCGGGGGAGCATCAGCAGTGGTTGGGATTTACCTCTGTCTTCGGGCTGGATTTTTCTCTTATAAACAGGAAATGGAGCTCTCCTATAATAACGGACATAGTGCTTCCTCATGGGGTAAAGCTTCTCTGTCATCATTATTATTAGGTTCTTATCTTTCATCTGCATACCTCGCAGGCCTGCATGTCAATACTAGTAAGACCTGCAGTCATCTCCATGTAAGTGCACTTATGTTCAGGGACTGGGCTCAGAGCTTGGCAGATTTATTGCATCTGCATCTGGACTGTTAGGTCAAATTCCTGAGTCTCAGAACCAATCAGAATATATAGCTTCCAGAATTTCTAACTTCCTATATTTGGCATGTGTTTTTGTTTCTGTACTAAAGAATAGAAAGATTACTATTTGGGATGGATTAAGTAGTGTTTATTAACTCTTTTCTCCTTCTTGTCTGATGGAGTCAAATCTCACTACGAGGATGGTTTTTGTGTTCCGAAGCCAGTCACTTACAATCACCCAATGAAGACTTACTCGCGTGAGGTTGCATATCCTAAAAATCCGGTTGATGACGTCACAATCCATTGAACAAGACATGCATTCCACCTGGATGGGACCATATCGCAGTATCCCTTCCTCTGGCCAGTACTGAGGGCAGCCCTGATGGATGAACATTTTCAAAGAAAAGAAATAGTCATTTTTCTCTAATTTGGTACAATAAAGCAGAAATTATTCTTCCATTTCATTTTTATTATATTTGTTTACTTTTTATGTATTTGGTACAAGGTCTCACTATGCCGCTTGGACTCATAGTGGTGCTCCTGTTTTCAGCACCCCCAGCACTGAAATTGCAGGTATGTGACACCACACCTGGACTCAGTGGCCAGCTCGGCATACCCAGGGGTGGGGCCTGTGAGGCAAGCGGTACCTGGGATAGAACGCCATCCTTGCACTTGACTAAGAAGGTGTTTGGTCTGCTGAGCGATCTCGCTGGCTCTAACCTTCCATTCTTATTATGTTAAATTGGACACAAAGAGAAGCATTGTGTGAGGATTCACCTGGGACAGGTCGACTTCATTCAACATCACAATGGAGGTACAGCCATAATCGTACACCAGCCTCCAGAAGTCTTTCACAGTATTTGGCAGCGGGTATTGTGTGACGATGAACGCAGCTGGTTGCCTGTAGCTCTGTGAAGGAGCAAGGCCGAGAAGTATAAGAACTGGCAAGGCACGAGTAGTCGTGAAGACAGATTCTACACACTTAGATGTAGGACCAGGAAGAAGCAGGCACTTCGTATGCAGATGGAACCAGAGTAAATGCTTAGCGATCTCAGTTTCTCAAAGCAAATGAGCTTCTGAAAGCCCAAAGCCAAAGGACTAAAAAAGTCCTTAATGCATCTGTCCACCCATGGTTTCCCTGTGTGTGTATGCACGCATGCACGAGCACACATGAACATATGCAAGTAAAACTTCTGCTCTCCTTCCAAGTGAGAACAAACCATAAGTATCTGAGAGTTTCCTGCTTTTATATAAAGCGAGCGTTATCTGTGCATTCTGTCGTAGGCAATCCACATTCCATGGTTCCTTGGTTGTTTCCCATGCATATCAATGATCAGAATGATAGTCTCATTTATTTAAAATTCTCAAGTGCTCTGGAGCTGATGCATTGCACACCTGGCCTCACACAAAGGTGCGAGTCTACCTTGTTTGTCAAGTGCCCCTCGACTAGAGCACAGCCTGCTAGCTTTTCCTAGAAAAGAGGGCAGCGATGTTTATCTGCCTTGGGCATTCTGTCATTATGCACAGACGCATAATCTACACTAAAATCAAGATACAGCTTTCTAAAAATAATTTAAACCAAAGGCAAGACTCGGGGAACAGCAAGGACAGAGCTTCTCATTTGAACTCTCCTGGACATAACTCATCAGCAGAGCAGAAATGAGCACAGCTAGGGGTTAAAGGGAATCGTGGCAGTGGAACGTGGTCTTTTCTAAGTTTCTCCTCTGTACCAAGCTACTAATTGGCCAAGTGTAAAGTCTGGCTTCTAGTTCTGTGTGCTGTGGTTGTGTATGTGAACATGCAAAAGCTAGAAATGAAAGACAACAAACTGCTTAAAAGGATTCTGAACTTGGTCAGGATTCTTGCTCCTTCCCAATATCTGATGTCCAAAGACATAATTTAGAATTCTCTTTGTATGCTGTTCCATCCATGGGTTCCTAACACACAAAGAGTGCTGGAAGCACTCAAAGCTCATGAAAACTGGAGCAGGGCACGATAGAATCTTCCAGGGACGGCTAGTACACATGTTGGCCTGGCTGCCCTGTTGACTTTTAAATGCTTTCTGTTAACTCCTTGTAAATAAAATAAGTTAGTTGTAAATTATTGGACTATAATATGGCACAGGTATAAATTTCTCAAAATTAATACAACTTTGGTAGGGTACGGCTTCCAAAATGATTTGCTAGTGATACTCAAAATATCAGGAATAATTTCTTTCTGAAATAATTTGGATGAAAAATATAACCTGCAGTATCCTGTAAAAATGTGATCGAAAATTAAGTTCCAAATAAGAGTATGTTCTCTAGCTGCATCCATTTACTGACAAAAGACTCCAATTTATCCTGTTTTATAGCTGAACGATACTGTATTGTGTAAATGTATCACGTCTTCCTTATCCATTCTTCCACTGATGGACAGAAACAGTTATAAAATTATTGTGTCTCAGAATTTCTGGAGGGGAAATCTAAAATTGCTCTCCAATATAACATATCTAGTCAGCACATTTTCCAGTTTTCCTTTCTAGCTCATTTTCATTTCCTAGAGAAGAAAACCAGCCCATGTGGCACTGCACTAGTGGAGTTCCACAGCTCTCCGTACTGAGAAAGAGGGCATCTCTTACGTCCATAAGAGCCGCATTGATGTAGTTGCTGCTCTCCCCATCAATGGTAATTAAAAAAGGCAGACATCTGTCAGGTGGCAGCATGTCCATGAAACGGTTCTTGTCATGGTTCCTGGGCAGGCAGGCTATGCTGCAGTCTTCGGCCTGGAGTCGGGGGGTGACTGAATTCAGAGTCTACAAAGAAAAAGGAACCCAAGTGATAAGGAGACTGGCCCGTTTCATAACCTAACAGGGACGTAACAAGTGTTTGGGAGGCCAAGTGGAAAGTGGCCCTTAACCACCATGACAAGCTGAGAGACGTTTTTGTGAAAGCTAATGAAGCCTGAGAAGTGTCAAAGAAACAAGTAAACATTGTGCAGTGTGCCTCCTCCATAAAGAAAGCAGGAAGTCAACCAAGCCTGGTCCCTCCACACGGCATTGCTTAGTCAAAGGAAGCATCTCCAGCATGCTCTGTGAGGCCAGGGCTCACCGTGGTGGGACTTTATCATTTAGAATCACATTTTTGCATATGCTAAACGAGGCTGGACTGTGCAGAGAGGGGAGATCCCTAGAATAAAATCATTACTTTCCTAGCACTGACCTTGACTTTATCGCTACTCACTTTCAGGAGGTTTTATTTTTAAAGGTAGCAAAAATATTTTGCACTGTGTAGAGACAGAGCTTAGTGCAAACTTCAGCTATTATTATTAATGTGCTTGATCTCACAGAAGGTCAAAATGCACAAGGCTGCATTCTAAGGTGATTATGAAGACACACAAATCATTGCTCGACTTGACTTCTATAACACGTTTTCTTCATACTCTTCTCTGAGTCTGAACTCCTTTGCCCTTCAGAATATAGCAGATATGAGCTCATTAATACAAAAGTGACTCCATAATGTGTATAATGAAAGAGACAGATACTATATTATACTTGAAGTAGGGTTAAAGGTTACAAATTTCACACAAAAGACCTTTCTTCAAAGAATTATTAAGGCCCAGAATGAATTGTGATAAGTCACAGAAAAGCCCTAGAAACAGTCACCTGAAATTCATCTTTGAGGTGTGAGGAGTTCGTCTGGGAGTCTATTCTGATCATGTCGAAATAGGCAGCTTTAAATTCGCAGACAGGTATGGCAGTTTCTCCACATAAGCACGCTTCCAAAATGGCATCATGAATAAAAATGTACTGCTCCTGTTAAAGAAAGAAAAAAAAAACATGAGACCATTTCAATACAACTTTGCTGCTGAAGGTAGGTGACATGGAGGATCTTCTGTATGTGCGAGTATTAATGAAAATGTCCCAACTTTCCTATATGCCTTGTACTCATTCTAATTAAATAAGAAGACTACTATTCTTGAAAGGAAAAAAACAAAAGAAGAAAAGACGTAGTGCAGTAGAGGTAAGCCAGCATACTTCTGTCTGGACCATATTGATTCTCCGGGACCGCAGGGCTTTGACGCAGTTGTAGATGTCGACCACACCCTCTCTTTCTGCCATATCCAGCATGATGTCAATCACAATGTAACAGCCAGTTCTTCCAGCACCAGCACTGTGGAAAACGTGGAAATGCAAGACCGTAAGAAAAGTGTTTGCTGTGGAAGCTTCAACAGCTACTCCACTTCCTGACCTGTACAATCAAACCGATCTGACAAAACATATCATTTGTAGGTGTTGTGTAAAATCATATTATTGTACGAATAGCTTCCTAGATTAGGGACTGCAGCTGGGAACAAGAGCCACATACTATTTCCCAACTGCAAAGTGTGTATGTGTCCAGATTTCACACTGCTCTTCCACAGTTTTTATTTTAGGTGAATTTAGTGCGTAGCATTATAAAGCCATGCTAGCTAACAAGTGGCGCATCCATGCCATAAGGCCCAATTCCAACCTGAAAAGTTTTCCCAACCACCTCAGGAGCACAGGAACTAAATTCTAACAATCATCTCACTATGAGTTTTGGCCAGGGATTCCAGAACGGCTCCTCCTGGTCTCAGGGACTCTGAGGTAAATACAAAGGCAAAAGAACATTACAGGCAAAGCCCTTCCACAAGATAACAAGGGCCACAGTTCCGAGGAAGCACTAATGGGTGGGGGGAAGTGGGGAGAAAGAACGGCTACGGGAGAGGAGCAGCTCCTTTGCCAAAAGGGTCTTGGCATCCAGAGCTGCACGGACAATCAAAACAAAATGGTAGAAGCAGCTGATGGGCCTAATGCAGCCCAAGAAGAGCCACTATCCCATTGCATTGAAGTAAAAAAGTACAGCATCGTATTCTTTGATTATCTGACTCATTGGAAATGCTCTTCCAATTTCATATATAATAGTAAAGAGTTCTGGTGAGGCAGGGAATTCATTTTGTAGTCAGCTTCTTCCTT
>PVJA010040734.1:0-18323 GCA_004027025.1 Myocastor coypus | reverse complement strand
AAAAAAAAAAGAAAATTGCAGACAGTATTTTCTTAAATATTATAATCGAAGACAATTTTCCATATTTGTGAAATAAGACTGCAATCCTAAGAAATATGACTGCAAATTGGAGATCCTCCAGGTTGTTCCTAACAAAATGAATACAAAAGATTAAATCACAGCCTGGTCAAATTTTCAAATTTTAAGAACCCAATCCTATCAACTGTGTGTTGGGAAAATCAGGTCACCACTGAATGACCTAAATTTAGGTTGTCTGCCAATATTCTCAGCAAAACTACATGCTAAAAAATTGTTGGAGTCACTTCAGTCTTCAGTCACCACATTGTCACCACCACCAACATCTCTGAGCCCTGAATTGAGCTCTGTTTTTATTTGCTTCTACCCTATTGAGTGAACATAATTGTTGGCTCTCTTTTGCACATAAGCAACTGCGGTGTAGAGAGGTTAACGTGACTGGGTCTCTGTCCTCCAGGTGCACAGCAGAGCTGAAATCCAAACCCAGGTGACGTGATCCCCAAAGCTATACCACTGTTGTTTACCATCCATACAAATCCGAAGAAAATGTATTGTGATGCTAAGGAGTTTCTCATTAGCACTTCAATAATATGCCCACCCGTATAGTTCAAGAACTTTCTTAAAGTTCTCAAAATATTAATTGTCATGATTTGAATAATAGGATATTATACAAGGGCGGTTGTGGGCCTCAACATACTTAGACTTATCATGGCATGCACTAAGTTCTGATGGTGTGAGATAGGTGATCATGAGAAAACAGTTTTTCATAACATATTTTTAAGAAGAAGTCAGGCTTGCTTATGTGGCCACATGGTGACAATCATTGTCCAGTGTGGCCTGGCTGGCTGCAGAAGGGATGGGCTGCTGTCCCTGCAGACGTCGGCAGATCACTTCTCAGCCTTGGGTGTCTTTCTGAGCTATATCCTACTTCTCAACCTCATTTCACTTGTGTCTTCCAGCTGAAACCAAGATCTGCTTCAAATACTACCATGGAGTCAGTGGGGCCCTGCGAGCCACCACCCCCAGTGTCACAGTCAAAAACTCAGCAGCTCCTGTAAGTCCTGGTTTTTTCTCTTTAATCAGATCTGACCCTGATGTGTCTTTCCTGTTTTGTATTCTGTGTGTGTGCACTCTTGTGTGTGTGTGTGTGTGTGTGTGTGTGTGTGTGTGTGTGTGCATGTCCATGTCCATGCACAAGTACAGGTATACATTGATTGATGGGTTAAGAGTACATAGAAACAAACATTTCAAACTACTGAAAAAGAGCACATCCTGGAAAGGAACGTACTACTTGTCAGAGAAATGTCAAGCTCCAGGAGTTCCTTAGACAGCCAGATGTGTCTATGGAGGAGGCCTTAGCAGCAGGCAGTATTCCTTTGGAACTCATTCTCTTCTTCTTTGACTTTATTTATTTATTTATTTATTTATTTATTTGTTTGTTTGTTTTTGTCTTTTTGAGACAGGTCTTGCTATGCAGTTGAAGCTGGCCTTGAGCTCATTTTTGTAGCCCAGGCTAGTCTCGAACTTGCACCAATCCTCCTGCCTCAGCCTCCTGAGTGCTGAGATTACAGGCCTGAGCCACCACGCCTGGCATTCTTTGACTTTAAATATTGATATTTTTCCTAGGTTTTCATTTTGAGGCTTATAAATAATAAGGTGGAATTTATTGCCATAGACAGATCTAAGTCATAGAAGTATGAAATAGTGGGCATGGAAATGACCAGACTCCTCTTTATTTATTTATTTATTTATTTATTTATTTATTTCTGTCTTTTTGAGACAGGGTCTCACTGTACAGTTCAGACTGGCCTTGAGCTCAGTTTTGTAGCCCAGGCTGGCCTCGAACTCTCACCGATCCTCCTGCCTCAGCCTCCCGAGTGCCAGGATTACAGGCATGCATCACCACGCCCGGCCTCCTCTTTATTTAAATAATGATACTGTATCTAAAGGGTCCGAGTAAGGTTCCCTGTGCAGATCGCACAGCTAAGCAGGGGCCAATCCAGGATTTAAATCACCACTCTGTTTTCTACTTTGTTGCTCTGCTCAGTCTTATAGTAACAGATGCCATTGTTTCCTAAATGACAGTGTAGCCTTAACCAGGCAAGGTGCTCTTACTTCATTCTCAATGTCCCAGATGAAGCGAGCTGCAATCTACTTGGAAATGTTCTGTTTCCTTTACACACTGATTTAAAATGACCAACCGAAGAGGCTGAACAAAAATCAGTGAAGAGGGGGCCAATGAGATAACTCAGTGGTCTAAAATTTGATGCCTGGCACCACATTCCAGGCCAGTCTCATCCTCAGGGCAGGCTGAGCCTGCCCCCTCCCCTCCCCACCAAAAAAAAAAAAAAAAAAAACAAGGAAGACTTGGTCAAACCAGAAGTGAAAAAGGAAAGATCTTTGGTATGCAAAGTAGAGAAGAACAGAAAAAGCATTTGAAAGGGAATATGAATCAGTCAGAAAAGACACTGACTAAAAAGTCCCATTTTTCCATTGCTCAAATCAGTTCAGCATGGTCTTGAAGCAGCACTGACGGAAGTCTCCACTCAGTGCCTGTATCTTGTCTGCCTCCATCCTTAGGGCTCCAGCAGGACTGAGTTTACCATGAGAGGACCCACAGAGGAGTAGGGAGAGACAGGAGGGCCATGCACACTTCGTGGTTGCCATGTCTCCCTACAATGCCCATGTAGATGGAAAATGCTGTCTGTCACTTCATCTCCTAGATAGGACAGGAGTCTAAGTATGAAATCTGGAGGAATACCCTTAGAACTCTGAGCCATCACCCTTCCACGCCCATGTATACAAAGAGCCCCCAAAGGAGGATACCTCTCAAAGCCAAAAGGGTCCTGATATATGTTAGTCCACCATTAAGACTTGAATGTCAAATACTTAAGGTCAGAGACATGGGGGGGGGGGGATTGAGAGAACCAGAGCTGGACTGATAATCAGGAAGGCATCAAATATACGTCACACAAATAAAGAAGGAACCAGGCAGTGGAAGAGGAAGGAAGCCCATGCAAAGAAGCCCTCTAGGTCTAGGTCTGGTCTTTCCCACTGCACAGCAAGTCACTCACAGAGGCTGATTCTTGCCAGAGACATCTCTCTCTTATCATGACAGGGGTCTCCCATGAATGACACTGATAGATTATCTCAAGTCTGGGACAAGATCCTTCTCTTCACCCGTGCAAGTATATTTGCATGAGTGGGTGTGGGCCAGCCATGGAATTCACTTGCCATTTAAAGAAAGCTCCCTAAGGATTTGAACGCTCTGAACTCAGCCTCTTGGAGATTCCAGATGTTTTCTTGATTCCTGAACACCAGACAATCATCGTAAATCTTGACATGAATTTATCCAGTGACCCTGATACAAGAGAACTTGAAAATAAAATGAAGAAAAAGCTCTTTCATTCTTTCCCTACAGCTGGATCTAAGTAAAAGGGTTTTCAGTGATTAGAGGCAAGGAGATTGGCACAAAATAGACAAATAAAAATGTTTATTTTTCCTGAAGCCAAACAAATGGATGAATATACAGGTGAAGAAGCCCTTCAAAATGACTGAGGAACAGAAACAGACTGATTTAAATGTTCTAGAGTGGAGATAGAGAAAGAAATACTTTACTACCTTACCATTGAAACTAAAATTATCAAAAATAATATTTAAGTGAAAAATATGTAGGCTATTTTCTTGCTAGGTCTAAATATAAAAACATAAGTTAAATAAATGCTTAAGAAGAGATGCCAAAAGCACATTAAGATAGTGACACTGCATGGTTTATGCCCAGATTATAAAATTCATTCAATATTCAAAACCTATTAATATGATAAACTATATTAATAGAAGCTTAGATGATTCCATAGATATAAAAGATATCTGAAAAGAACAAGCTCATGCAATGAAATTTGTAACTATAGTTACATGTGAGTTACGTCCTTGACTTACATATTTAGGTGTAGCTAAAGATACATGCCAGCATCCTTTTCTGGTGAAGCATGAAGTATACTTTCATTAAAGTTAGGAACAGCACAGACACACCACTGCATCTCTACTGCTTAACATTATCGTGGAAGTGCAAGCCAGCCTTTAGGTAAGGAAAAGAAATAAATGAAGGCCCAGTATTAGGAAAAAAAATTAGCATAACTTTCAAATGGCCTAAATTAACAAACTATGAGAAATAATAAGTTATTTGAATATTTAAGAGTCAGTAACTCTACTATAAGCAAAGGAAAACAGGAAATATAATGGGAAAAGACTTTCAATTTTAGTATATTTTTTTCAAATATACAAAGCAATTTATTTTTGAATGGCAATTTAAAAACATATAGCAATTTAAAGTGAATACACATGAACTTAGTGTTCTTGCTTACTATACAATCATGATTAGGAGGAGCCCCTTCATTTAGTTGAAATCTAATGAATTTCATCTATTTTCCTTGCTTATTTTTCTGGTCAAAAGTAATTAAAAAAACATAATTTTGCTACTCCTTGAAAGATGCTTTAAAAAATTACAGTTCATTATTCATATAAAGCCCTGTAAAAGAAATGGACCAGGCAGTTAGCTCGGCAGTCTAAGCACTTGCTAGGCAAGCTCAAGGACCCAAGTTCAATCCCTCATATTACATGCCACGCCAGCCCCAATAACCCAGGTGCACTGTACCAGCCACTGAAACCAGGTAAGGTGGCATACACACGTTACCCCAGCTGGGGGTGCTGAAACAGGAGGATTACTATGAGTCCAAGCAGCATAGCAAGACCCTGTACTAAATTAGTAAAAAAATGAAAGATCTAAAAAAAAAAAAAAAACCCTCATGTAACAGGGTGTCTATGTTAAGGGTAAATAATGATAGCACTATTCTTAGAAAACTCCTCTCAGTTGAGGGATTCAATAGTAAACAGGTTATATAAACAGGAAACAACCATAATTTTTAGTACTACTGCACACTTGTATGAAGTTCACTCATCATATTTTAAGCTGGCTTGAATTTGAACATATATACTATTTACATTTTAATATTAACCAATAAAAGTAAATGATCTTACCAAGAAATATACAAAACCAATATGATGAAAACCTTAAAACTATTGAAAGATAAATAAAATTTGAGTTAAATTTAACACAATTGCAGTCCTGAAGAACAATAGTCTTCTCTAAGCAGAACATTTTTTTAAGTTAGTGAAACTATTCCACAGACGATGTAATGTTACACACATGCCATGGTATATTTGTCAAAACCCAACACCAAGAGTGAACCCTACCATCAACTATGGACTGTAAATGGTAATGATGTGCCCATTTATCCTCTGCACCAAATGCCCCGCTTTCCGTGGGAAAAGTCAACAGCAGAAGAGACTGCAAGGGCAGAGGCAGTGAGCACGTATGTGCACCTGCTACTTGCTCTTCAGCTTCGCTGTCAGTGTAAATCTGCTCCAAAACCATAGTGTGTTTAAATAATGATCTAAAGAGAAAGCAAAAAGTCAAAGGCTTTATGATACTCAGGGATGAGGAGGGGCTAAAAAAGCACCTGCATGTTCTTGGATCCAGTTTTCTCAAGACTGTTTTATCATAGTTATCCTAGGGCTGCCAAATAGCTCAGGGGATTAAAGTGCCTGCAAGTAGGCGCAGGGGCCAGGGGTTAGATTCCCTGGGCCTGTTGATTTAGTCCTGCCCCCCTAGGGCATGATGAGGTGGCAGTTGAGACTGGGTGGTGCATGCCTGTAATCCCAGCTCTTGGAAGGCTGATCACTACGAGTCTGATCTAGCAGTGAGACCCTGAGCACCCTGTCAGCCCTTCCCTAAAACATACAGAAAAAAAAAAAAGTAGTTATGTCAATTTCTGTTTGGGCAAATTTGTCACTAATCTTAAGTATATGTCTATAATTACCTATTGAGGAATGATGGAAATGACAATAAGAGGAAAAACCAGTGTACATAGCAGAAAGACTGCTAACTTCCCAGAGAGAAAGGAAGTTGGGAGCCAAGTGGAATTATGAAGAAAGGCCCTCAATACATGTCCTTTTAAACGAAAAGACGAAACATCAAGTAGTGCTATGAAACAGATCTTTTTCTGTGGTACCCGTGGAGGAGGGGACCCAGAGCCTCCTCACTGAACTACACCCCTTGCCCATTTTTTGTTTTATTTTTTATCACAATGTCTTACTTACTTTATCTTTTCTAGGACAAAACAACACCCACAAGTTAAAGGAGGAAAGTTTTATTTGGCTCACGGCCTATAGAGGTTTCGGTCCATAGGACCTGCAGCGTGGCAGGGAGCCTGGCAGAGGAAAACCATTCGGTGGCAGGGAAGGCAAGAAGCAAGCAGTGATCCTGCCTGCTTTCGCTTCTTTGCCTATTGATGCTACAAGCCTATGGGTTGGTACCATGCTCACCCTGGGTGAGTCTTCCCTCTTTAGGAAGACTATCAGCCCAACCCAAAACCAGGCCGAACCCATCAGAGGACTGAGCCTGTATCAAAACCGTGATCCAGCCATTCCTAAGAGCCCCACCAGTGAATGCATGAGACTTTGGGGAGACATCTAGATATAAGCCAAGAGTCTTCCTAAGTTACCCAAGCTGAGCTTAAGCTTATGGCCCTCCCTACCCACCTCTTAGGACATAGTACATGTTTGTAAGACATCATAACTTCGGGTCTGTACTACCATACCAAGCTTTAAGTTTTATTCTTAATAGCTAGGTAGAAGGATATATAAATAACTTCAGGAAATGATAACAAGAAGTTAGTAACATGAAGATGGTATAGGTGTGGGAAAAGCATTCCTTGAACAAAAATTTACTTACTTTCTGTCCCTTTATTTTTTAATTGTTTATATTTTCTAACAATATGTTATTTCCCTTTTTACCTGTTTATGTTTTATAAGAATAATTATTTTTTAAAACATCAACCAAAGATATTGAAATAATGGGATCCAGGTATTTAATCCTTTGCTTCAATGTTTTTTAATCAGTAATTACTTAGTCTGACACTACATATTGATCCTAATTGACAGACTTAATTAATACATGTGTGGTTATGAGTTTGTGTCATTTTTAGTATGTTTGTGATGCTCGTGACTATGGTCATTGCAGGGAATGGGTACATATACCTGGTATTTCTTAAGTCCTTTTAGGTCTCCCTTCTCCCACCCCCCACCCCACCTTCCATCTCTTTACCCCTTTCCCATTTATGAAAGATCTATCTTTTTGATTCCTATAAAATCAATAATTTTTAAAAGAAAAATGTTAATTCTAATCAAGATGAGAAAAGTTCCCTTTTCTCCCTTCCCATGACTTGTCTAGTTAGGTCTCGGTGCTTAAAAACTTACAGTGTTACAATGATATATGGGACACAAGGTCTGTTAGCATTCCAGGGGGAGGGGAAGTAGGAAAAAAAGACTGAAAGTTGATGAAGATTGAAATCCACACTCAGACAGTACTGGGTCTGGAAGCTGAGATTTCCTGACAGTGAAGGGGTCTAGGATGCACCCAGCTTTGAGATGGAAAAGCTAGAAGCAGAGGATTCTGCAGATGGTGGAAAACTCCTCCGCCTCACATGCCAGCAGGTAAGCTTCCTGAAGCTACTGGCAGTTCAGTGTCATTGGCGTCATGATGTCTTTCTGAGTATATCTTCTCTCTGTCTGTCTGTCTGTCTGTCTGTCTGTCTGTCTCTCTCTCTCTCTCTCTCTCTCTCTCTCTCTCTCTCTCTCTCTTCCTCTTTTTCTGTCTAACTTACAGTAAAATGGTTCTTTCTAAGCAGAGGGTGGTAGCACATTTTAACATTCTGGCTAGCTAAGACAGGAATATCCTAAATTTGAGTCAGCCTGGACAACTTAGACAGGCCCTGTCTCAAAATCAAAACTAAAGGTCAAGGAGATAGCTCAGCAGTATGAATGCCTGCCTGGCAAGCACAAGGTCCTGAGTTTGATCTCCCATACCAAATATATAACAGTCAAAATCAAAACTATGAATCAAAATCAAAACTAAGAGCTAATGATATAGTTCAGTGCAAAGGGCCTGGCTGCAATCCCCAGTAGCACTTTTAAAAGTCCCCTGTTATAGTGAATGCCTAATATAGTTCTTATTTTATTTCATTTTATTTTTTATTTTATGAAAGGATCTATAGGGTGTTTAGGGTCTCACTACTAGATCAGACTTGTAGTGCGCTGGCTGTTTATGGTCTCCCAACACTGGAATTCCAGGTAGGAACCACCACCCCCAGTCTCAATTGCCATCTCAGCATGCCCTGGGGGTGGGGCCGGCACATCAGGGCCCACGGACCCCCAGCCCCTGCATCTATGCTTTAATCTCCTGAGCTATTTGGTTGGCTTTCATTTTTAATTTTTAAAATATTTTATTGTGGGTAAAATATATAAGAATAAAATTTACTGGCTTCCTTCTTTTCTAAAATTTAGGATAGGGTGTACAGGGTCTCACTACATAGATCAGACTAAAAGTGATCTTGTCTTTCTTTCTTTCTTTCTTTCTTTCTTTCTTTCTTTCTTTCTGGTATCAGGGATCAAACTGAGGACCTTGTGCCCCCGAGGCAGCAGCTTATGCTGCTATCATCTTAAGTGTACACCTGAGTAGCAATAAGTGTATTCCTGCTGAGCCAGCATCACATCTTCCCCAGCCGAATCACTGTACCTGTCAAACACTGCCTCCCAGCTCCTCCCTCCCTGCTGTCCCCAGCAACAAGTATTCTATTTTCTGTCTCTGCAAATTTGGCTGCTCTCTGTAAGGGCATTAATGTGGTCACATTAGTACACTCATATGGCATTTGTCTTTTTTGTGGTTGATTTGTTTCTCTAGCATAATACCTTCAGAATCTATATTTGTATTTGTATTTGTATCAGAATTTCCTTTCTCTTGGAGGCTGGTAACATGCCATGGTATTTAGATTCCACATTTTCTTCATCCGTTCATGAGTGGGCACATGAATCACCTCATGGGCTGAGGCACTTTTCAGGGGAGACTCCACTGCTCTGCCACTAGGCAAGAAATCATTTTTTGTTTCTTTGAACCCATATCTATCATCATTACTCATCATCTATAAAATACAATACGTGGCTCAAGTAAAGAGAAATTAAGAAAACTCAGAGGATGACTGACTCATACTAGAATAAATTCAGCTCAATAAGTAGAGGGAAATTGTAGAAAATTCTTCACATGTTTTCAACAAGATTCAAAAACAAGCCATTTGTCTTTAAGGTTTCCTCAGAGCACTGAATGGTAACAAGTCCACTGAGGGACATGGGACCTATCTTTCTTTTTTTATTTTTATTTTTTTCCTACCTTTAGACTCACTGTCACAGCTACAGGACTTTAGAGACTGTAGGAAAAAGAGTTACACTGAACTAGGACACTGATCAAAGCTTTCACCCCAAACACATCCTAAGTAAGAGGTGAAAATGTTAAGAATTTTTGTTAAACTGAGAAACCTAATTTATGGGCAATGGATGTTTCCAAAACAGAAAACATAGAATAATGACAACTAAAATAAAAGCTGAAAGCATTTTCTGGCCTTATTAAAGTAGAAAATAGAAATTAAAATAGAAAATTTCATCATATTTTAGATAGCTGACACTTATGGGAAAATACATATGTATATTTATGATAGAAAGCTTAATAAACATAAATCTGAAAATATATAACTCCATATGCACCTAGTCTTTGGAACTACACAGCTATTTGAGAAGAATGTTCAAGGGCTCCTATAAACAAACAAGAAAAACTGTCAGGATACTGAAAAGTAACAAAGCCCAGAAACTTTGTGACTCTGAATCACTGAGAAGACTATTTAAAGGGAAAAATTCTTCTCCATTAGTCATATGAAAGCAGCACTATAGAGACATCAGTAGACTATGCATGCATCAAAGATATACTTTCAAGTTTGAGAAAATTGTAAATGGAAGAAACTAGTAATGAATAAGGAAATAAGGAGTACAAAACGATGAGTAAAATAATAGTAACAGTACAATATTATTCTATATTTTACATATGTGCTGTGTTGCTTACTGTATCAGGAAATTAACTAAAAGTGCTTTAACTTTGGTAATCAAAGAAGCATTCTTAAAAAGTCATTTAAAAATATTTCACTGGGCATGGTGGTGCATGAGCATAGTCCCAGCACTCTTGGCAGCTGAGGCAGAAGGATCACAAGTTCAAAGCCAGCCTGAGCAATCTAATGACATAGTGAAATATTTTCTCACATTTTAAAAAGTACTTAAAAAGAGCTTGAGTTGCACTCAGTGTGAAAGCCCTGAGTTCAAGCCACAGAATGCATCCCTGAAGTGTTTGTGAAGGTGTGTGGGTAGGTCAATAAGCTTCACCTGTACTCACCCGTAGGTGGGCTAGCCAGGACAGACTGCAGAGTGGCCTTCTGGTGCCGTGCAAAATACCTGAGACTTCACCCCTTCAGTAGCATTTGTTCTGCCGTGCTTCTGTAAACCAAAAGCTCGAAGGAATGTGTGGGCTTTGTGGCTCTTTGGGCCTCTCTCCTTGGCTTTGCAGGTAGCTTTGCCATGCTATGTCTTCAAGTGATTTTTCCTCTATGAACCTCTCTAGCATTTGGTCCTCTGTTCATAAGGACATTTCCATACTGAGAGGGCTGTACTCACCCACCACATGTGCCCTGAATTAGTGCTTTGACGACCCCATCACCAAAGCAATCATTCTGGAGCACTTGCTTCCGCATGGGTGCTTTGGAGGAACATGATTAATCCAAAAAACCCATTGTCATTTGGGGCTGACTGTAGAAAATCTATTCTAGATATTACTATACTACATAGATAGATGATAGTTGGATAGATAGATAGATAGATAAATAGATAACTTTATTTTATTTTATTTCATTGATACTGGGGATTGAACCCAGGCTGTACTACTGAGCCACATCCCCATTGCCCATAACATTATCTTAGTTTTATTTACATAAATAAAACTCCATACAATGTAAGGAACCAAATGTATACTCATTCATTAAAACTCAGTCATCAGACACCAAGGATTTTTAAAACTTAAATTAAGACCAAAATAATATTACAGGAGGTCTCCATTTTTAATATGTAAGGAGGATATAAATAGTATATGCTCCTTGGGAAACCCTGACAGAATAAGAAACAACATCTATAATCCTTCCACATGAAAGACCTCAGGCACGTGCAGAAACGGAGGACTTTACTATTGGGAAGAAGTGAACAGGTGTCCCAGGAGAGGGGCTGCCAGTCATTACTGGGACTGTGAAGATTCTCCAAGCTGTACACACCCAGGCCTTTTACACAGGAGGCCAACAATTACCAAGTTGGCAAAAATCTAATATTGTTTTCAAATTCTAAAATAAGTCTTCTATGAAAATTCTGATTCAGCATTCCAAGAGGTTAAGGGAGGAGGACTGTAAGTTGAGGCCTAGTCTGAGCAACTTGGTGATTTAGAGACCCTGTATCAAAATAAAAACCCTAAAATAAAGATTAGGGATACAGCTTAGTGTGAAGGTCCTAGCTTCAATTCTCATATCACACACATACACACACACACACACACACACACACACACACACACACACACATTCTACCACACAGGCAGCACACACACAAACTCTGCTAACACTTTACAGAAAGACAAGAAATTTTAAAATTAAAGATCCTGACTGTATTTGCAGTTTTTGTTCCCAGCCAGCATGGATCCCTACAGTTGTAGAAATAAAAATTAAAATGAAAGCATGAATTTGCCTGTGGCCCAAGTAGAAAGCCCTTCCCTGGGCTAGGCCACAGACAAGTCAGAATCCTCAAGCAGCCTTTGCATCCAAAGGAAGCCTGATCCTGGGAATTTTTTTATATTTCCCCCAGGCTATAGATACTTTCCCAGCCAACGTTCCTGGCTGCAGCTATCTTTTCTGTACTTGATTCTTCAGAACATAAAGATGACTGCATTCCACGGAGATTAGTAGAACCTCTGCATTAATACTCACTTAGGGGTACAGTGTATTAGACATTCGACTTACATACTTATATAGTCACTAAAAAATAGTCTCTGTTTTAAATTTTTCTTTTGAGTTGAATATGAATCTATGTAATTTTATGCCCATGTCTACAAATTTGTTATAGTTGCAGATCTTTTTAAAAATTTGCTTACATTTGTCTGAGTCAACCCAAGTTGTTTCATTTAGAATCATTTTTATCATCCCCCCCCATCATTCTAGACCTTTCCTATTTAGAGATTTCCAAATTTCTGAAGTTTCCTTTTATGAACATAGGCAATGTTGCTTCACATGTATACAAGGACTTCGAGGAGAGGAGAAAGAGAAATCTGTGCGGAGTAGGTGCACTCAAGAGCCTGAGAATCTAACTTTTCAAAGAGCAGATTATAAGCTCTAGCAATCATGTGGCTTCCAGGTGACACTCTGTCATAACATGAGGAAAATTCCATATTGGTCCTTCAGATGTTCACAAATATGCACCATTGAAACCCTTCACATTTTAAACAGAAAAGAAAGCATGAAAATATGTAGATTCTGGATGCATGAAGGACACGCATAAGGACAGTTGTTGGTCATGGCGCATGTAAAGGCACTTGGGTGTGCACATGCAAGTATACAAACACAGGCCAGCACCTTGCTAGACTCAGAGGGAAAACAAGAGCACAGCGAAGTCAAAGCAACAGTCAAGCGTCTCCTCCCTGACTGCAAGCTGTGGGTGCTGCAAGGAAGCAAAAAACCTTTCAGGTTAATTGGAAACCTGACGTCAGCAACTCCACAGACAATTCTTGATTTATTCTCTCATACACCTAATACTCACTTCTAAAATCTTTTCAGCAAAATGGCACAAGGAAATGCATCACCCTATTTTTTGCAATTTATCTTACTTAGGTCATATAAATTAAAGCAGGCCTAAGGCTTTCTTCCTTCATGTAGTATCTACTATCAAGAGTTAAAGAAAAGATTCATTTCCAAAACAGTCACCAAGGAGGTGGAAAATACTGAAATAAGGTATTGCAGCACCAGCCCTTGAGGGCTGTCCATGCAGACGTCATCCAGCATGTGGGTCATGGTCTTGGCTCGTCCCTGTAAAGTCTCGTCACATAAGAACATAGGCAGAGGTTGGGGACCACTCCTGTTAGTCTTATTTCCATTGCTATGACAAATGCCCTAAGCAATCAGCTTGTAAAGAGAAAATGTTTATTATGGTTCATAGCTTGGACATTTCAGTCCATGGTTGATGAATCAATTGTTTTTATGGATCCAGTGGAAGGAGCAGCACATTATGGTAAGAACACAGGTAGCTTGCTTCATGGCTAGGACAGAAAAAGGAAGGAGAGGAAGGGGCTGGGGTCCCAACATTCCCTCAAGAGCATACGCTGCTTTCAGTACCCAGCCCCCCCCCATTAGACCCTGACCTTTAACCATTCTAACATCTCAGGCTCCTGCAGTGCAGGCCGGGAGTCAAGCTTCAGCACATGAACCTTTCAAGAATGTTTAAGATCTAAACCTCAGCACCCTCCTCAGTTGTGATTCCTGATGGACACCATAATCACAGAACATGGGTGACCCGCCTCCCACCTTGGCTTCTCACTCCCAACATCCACCGCCCTCACTCCGTCTTGCACAGCCATTGGCCTTTGCAGGTGGTCCCTTAATATTTTCCACATTCCCAAGGTCAGTCACTGCATGGTCACTTCAGGAGCACATATCCCAAAGCCAGTGGTGGCGCTGCTCTCAAACATCTGTGTCCAAGCCTACCACTCTTGGGCCTTCACCTCCCAGCTTTGCATCTCATTTCCTTATCCCAAGTCCTTTGATCCTCTCTGCAGGATGCCAGGCAGCTTGGACTCCTTTCTTAGGTAAGATTCCTCATGTGCTGCTGTCATCCATCGCTTGCTGCTACCTCCCGCTTGTGCTCTCACCCAGCAAAGCTCAACCTTGACAGCCCCATTTGCTCCTCTTCTCCTAGGCAGGAGGAGAGTTCTCCTTTAATCTTAGGATCCCAGATCTCTACGGCCCCTTAGAACCTACTCCTAGAAACACCCCACCTTCTCCATGAGTACATGAGGCTGCATACTTTTTCCCCCTTCCTCAAACCTATGGCTCCCTCACCTTTGCTGCCATCAGTGGATGACCTTCCTTCTTTCATTGTAAAATAGAAGCAGCCAGAACACAGATAGCTTGTCCTCCACCACCAAGCCTCCAGCCTGTCACACATAGACTCACAGGTGGGGCATCCTCTATCTTCTTGAGCCAGCCTTTCTGTTTGTGCCCTGGGTCCTACTCCCCCTTGCCTTCTAAGAAAACTTCCATCCTGAAATTAGCTCCTGTGTTGTCAGGTCTCCTCTCCCATGATCATTCCATCCCATCACATAACAGCCTCACCCAAAACTCTCCAGTGACTTCCTTACTCATGACTCTGTCTTCAGCCCTCTCAGCCCAGATGGACTGACCCTGCCTACTGCATGCTTGTTTTCCACTTATTTATAGACTTACTGGTCTTCTTCCTGAGTGTGTGTGTGTGTGTGTGTGTGTGTGTGTGTGTGTATGCACTGCAATAAACTGCTTATGCTGGGCTGGAGTTTGTGATACTTCTGCCTGGCTCAGCCTGCCCTGGGGATGGGATTGGTGCAGCATGTGGTGCCAGGGACCGAATCTCAGTCCCTGAGGTTGCCTAAGCTTGCCTAAGCAGGTGCTTTAGACTGCTGAGCTATCTTGCCGGCCCTTCCTGTGGATCTCTTGTACTTCTTGTTTATCTTCTTGGAAAGCTTGCTCCAGATATTTACATGATTTACTCCTTCCTTTTATGTGCGTCTGCTTCTGTTTGTTACCCCTTCACAGAGAAAGTCCACTGCCACCATATCTGGAATACTTTCCACATACATCCATTCATTCTATGGCATGCAAGATGCTCAAGTTGTAATTTGTCTATATTTGCTGCTCCTGTCAGTTGCATCCTGTAGGGCCAGGAATGTGCCTGTCCTATTTCAGGCTGTTTCTCAGTACCTGATACATGGCAAGTGCTCTACAAAACATTTACATCCAGTGAGCATGGGTTCCAGCTCAGACTCAGCCACGTAATAGCCTGGCAGCCTGGGGCATGCTATTCCATTTGTTGAGATTCACTTCCGAATTTACAATGACACACAGTAGACTCTTAATTTAGAAGACAGGCCCCACTTCACAGAACTATAGGAAGGCCTTCTAAAGATGAGATGAAATTATCCCTGTGATGCTCCCAGCACTTTCCCAGTAACCACACAGTAATAGCTAGTTAGACTTAGGAGTTTGAGCACTGAATCCATAGCTGTTTCTCTCTGGACCATACCTGATCAGTGGTCACAAAAATAGATTTCAAAATAGATACAATGCAAAGAAGTTAAATGCATATTTGGACAACATACAGAAAATCTGAAAGCTCCAAAATTAACTAGTTACTACACTGAAGCAAGAACATATTCCCTACTTTCAAGATATTTTCTTTTAAGGAATTCATTAACTCTATAATAGTACTTATAGCCAGGCGTGGTGGCACACGCCTGTAATCCCAGCACTTGGGAGGCGGAGGCAGGAGGATCAGTGTGAATTCGAGACCAGCCTGGGCTAAAAAAGTAAGCTCAAGGCCAGCCTGAATTGCATAGTGAGACCCTGTTTCAAAAAGACAAAAAAAAAAAAAAAAAAAAAAAAAAAAAAAAAAAAGAATAGTACTTATAATGGATGGATGGATGGATGGATGTGTGGGTGATGGGTGGGTGGATGGGTGATGCATGGGTGGATGAATGGGAACAAATGGATGATGAGTAATTCAAAACGACTGAACTATGAATATTTCTAAGAAAATAATTTAATCATAATTACTATTAATTACTTCTAGAATATAAGTGAGCCTTTGTATTTAGAGACTTTGTATTTGAAAAAACTTAGCCAAACAGCAAATAGTCTCTGGCTCTCCCTATGTCCCTGAACACATGTGAGGGTGTAAGTGTAAAGGTCTCATATTCTGATTAATACTTGATGAAAGATTAAGAACTTTCCTATTGAAAGTAAGAGAACGCATCCACTCCTCAAGGATCCAGCCAACTACAGGTGCAGGAGGCTTGCCACCGGCACAACCAAAAGCCAGAGGGAAGGCATGAGCCAAGGCAGGAGGGGCCAACTGCAAGCCCACGCTTACATCTTGAGGAACTTTTCATAGTTCCCCTCAGGAGATCAGTATCTCTCTGGCTTTCAGAGGACAAAAGACACTGCATTTGCATGAAAAAAAAAAAACGTGCCTTTGCCTAAAACTTATATATATTTTCTCATAGCAATACAGCTTAGAAATTAGAAAGCAAGTCAGTGAGGGGAAAAAGATTTGTATGCAAACAAAATCATTGTACAGAAATGTTTTCTGAAACATCTTCTGATTCAGTGAGAAGTATCATTAAATTTCCAGCATTGCACTCAAGTGGATGAAGCCCCTCTATTCTCCAGGGGGTTGTCTGAAATTTCTCAGCTTTCCAGTCAGTGGGAGTGGGCCACTGGATAGAACATGGCCCTTTGCCTTCCCCTGCCTCACCCAGTTACAGCTGCGGCTGACCTAGTTCCATGGTTCAATTTAACCAAAGAGTTTGCAGGGAAGTAATCCAATAGCTGTTTTGAAATGTGGAGCTAGGTGGGCGTGGTGGAGCACACCTGTGGAGTGACAGCCTGTGAGGCTGAGGCAGGAGAACCAAGTTCAAGCCCAGCCTGAGCAGCTCAACAACTTCAGGAGATGCTGTCTGAAAGACTAAAAATGTTTTAAGAAGATTTGGAGACATAGCTCAGTATGCAGGCCCTGGGATCAAACTCCAGATGCACGCGCACACGGTAGAGTTAAAGAGGTCTTTATCTCTAATTTATACTTAGGTGCAGAAAGCTAACTCTTGTCTCTGTACATCCTTGACTAGGTTTGGTGGGAAATGTGCAAATCCCAGGTCTGAAAGGATTGTAATTTAGAAAGACTTCATAATCCATAAGATTCTGAGCTCAAAATAATGCAAAGAAGAGGATTCGCTCAAAATGACTTCCCCGTTTCTTTGTTCCTCTGCCCCCCATCCCCTGCCGTGCCAACCCACCCGTTTACCATGTACTAGCACCCAGCTTTCTGGTCATTTTACTGCAATGCCTCGTAGTTGGTCTCTGCCTCTGCCCAGTGCCTTCTAATTGTGAGATATGACTCTGGATTCACCTTGGGGTTGCAGAATGGACCCCGAGGCTGAGGCTTGGCTCCTGCTATGTGGGTGAAGGCCGTGGGGGCACAGAGAGCCTTAAATACAAATCTAACTCCACACCCCCAGTGTAAAGTGCCTCTGCCGTCCACAGTGAGTGCACAGGACTTTCCAAGCAAAGTGCACAATTTAAATAAAGACAGTACTCATAAAAACCAAACCAAATTTATAGGGCTCTCTCTTGCCTGTAGGGTAAAATTCAAATTCCTAACATATGTTACAAGAAAACAAATAAAACAAACATTAAATATTAATAATTAAAACTGCCTCAGCAGAGCAGAAAGAGCTCCATTTTCCTGTCCGCTGCAGACTCCCACCACGCACCCCCCATGCGCTCAGCCCAGGATCTGGCAGCGGCTGCGGCTGCGGCATCCACACACCACGCCGCTGCCGGTTGAGCTTCTCTGCTCTTCACGCAGTGGTTCCCTGCCCCCGCGTGCTGGCTCCAGGGCCTCACCCCGCTCATCCCCCTCTTTCAGCTCAGGCATCTCCTCCACAAGCCTTCAAAGCCAGCCTCATCCTTCCTCTCTGAGATGGTTAACTTTATTCGTCCACTTCGCTATACTAAAGGATGCTCTCCCAGCCCCTAATACAGTGTTGGGGTGTGTCTGTGGTGGTGCTTCCAGAAGAAAGGGGCAGTGAAATCTGTATGCTGAATAAAGGTCACCTAAGCAGAGTAGGTGGGTGACTGCCAGTGGCCAAGGGTGCCTGTGGAACAAGAAGGAAGGGTGAATCGGCTCTCTCTGAGGTGGGACATCCATCTTCTTCTGCCGCTGGCTATGGGTGCTCCTCGTGCATAGGCCTCAGACAAGCACTTGTACAGCGGCTCCTCTGGTTCCTGTGCCTTCAGGCTTGGGCTGGAATCATGAAGGTGCTTTTTCTGAGCCTCCAGTTTTAAGATGGGGTGGGGGCGGGGGTCCTCTCAACCTTCACTGTTAGAACAGCCAACTGCCTCATAATAAATCTCTTTCAGCCTGGAGCCATAGAGCCTGCAGACCCTGTTTCTCTGGACAACCTTGACAAACACCCTTCTTCCCTCCCTGCCTCCCTCCCTGCCTCCCTCTCTGCCTCCCTCCCTGCCTCCCCCCCCCCT